>JAFELO010002210.1:82356-101613 GCA_017140195.1 Eumaeus atala
GGGGCCCTGTGGCCCTCAACGGTCGGGACCACGCGTTCGTGGTGGGTAGGGGGGCAGGGATGTACTCGACCTGCTTCGCGGTCGGGCGCTTTTGTGCCGGCGCCTGTAGGGCTCTCGGTCCCCTGGGTGGGGGCCTCGGCGTCCCTTGGGGCTTCTGGGCCCTCTTCTTGTATAGCTTGGGGGCCTTTGGGCACCCCTTGTAATTGGCCGTGTGGCCCGACTGGCCACACAGCACGCATGCGGGAGGTTCCGCGGAATTCCTGTCTCTGAGACAGTTCGCGGTGGCGTGATCGCCCAGGCACTTAACGCACCGGGGACGCCCGTAACAATTACGCGCCGAGTGCCCGTACAGTTGGCACCGGTGGCATTGGCCTGGTGCCCTCCTCTTGTTCGCAATCGGCAATCTTATACACCCCAATAAACGTAGTATAACATAGCTGTACCATTACGGCGGTATTATGCGACCGAAAGGTCCCCCCCCCCCACGTATGTCGCGCCGGCTCAATTCGACTGTAATGATGCATGATCATTCTCCTTGTATTGCCATGCTTATTTTAGCTATCTTAGGAGTACAAGTACTTGGACATATTTTAGAGGATAAGAAAGATAAGGTGGATACGGCTACACATGTCAAATGTAAGTGTCATGTTCCACTTACCACACGCTGACAGGCAACTGGTGTGACCACACATCTCAAGCTAAAGAGACTTGGTAACTACGCGGTCTGTGTATTTACCTCTTATAAATATGAAATTTGTGTTATCGAGCCGGTGCTGGAAGGTGCACCTTACTACTTATACTTGGCTATATTTTTGTGAATATATATATCACATATGTCGCAGTGGTTTTGTACAAATTGCCGTATAACATTACGGCTAGCCATTTTAAAAAACGGGGCCGGTTTGTTTTGTGGCGGGCTAACGTATAGACGGTTTGTCATTGCGAGACGTTCCTCAATATGGTTTGTCCATGTGAGGCTGACGTTTACCATCATTAAATCTCTTCTTTTTAGGCAATGATAGTGATTGATACAAGTATGAAATTTGCCCAAGTGTTTTGAGTGCAAATAAAAAGGATAACCTAACCACAAAGGCTTAGTTGAGAGCGTAGTTCCCGCCTAAACCTTCGAAGCTATCTGGGCTTAGTTTTTTATTTCTCTGCATTCTACAATCGTCGCATTGTTGTTGATATGTGAAGCAACACCGCGACTGTTAAAGTTAGGAACTTAAACGTGTCAAAAAGGCGGAGAGGAACTTTATTTTAATAAAACTAGCTTTATTGAATAACGTATAATGCCAAACTCTTTATGGCGCAATTTCACTCCGCCGTGTGTGGCTCAATATTGCTAAAAACCGCCAAAAAAGCAAACCGCCCAGTTTTTGAAAATGGCTAGACGTAATGAAGTACAGCGGCTTAGACAATCCGGCTGCGACATATACAACACAAGTGAGCGGCTATGTTCCATTGTGAGGGGTCATGTGTTTTAGATTATATTTTATTCCTATCTGCTATTAATGTTGAACTGATATTCATCTGTTGTCTATGGAGGTCTCCAGTATGAGTGCCCATAGGTGTTGTGGTCAGTGCTTCAATGCAATATTTATAATTTCAGACGTTAACAAACCGTATTCTAGATAAGATTTGTTTGATGACTTTATTTTAATGACTATATCCCTCGCGTCATCAAAATAAATTAGTATAATATATTGGAAAGAACGAGCGAGCAAAATTCCGACGTCCAAGACATTATCTACACTTTTTGTAGAGTATTTTGTTGATACCCGGATTTCATTCCTAACTCATGTGTTATCATAAATTAATTATAACATTACTTTTTATAGTCCTAACACTTGGTATTAACAGTAAAGTAGTAACAGCAAAACAAGCAGATACAAGGAAACTCGCCAGAAAGGCCCCTCGTTGTTCACATGTTTACTACAAGTCCTATAAGGCTAAAAAGTTTAAAACAAGAAACAAACGAAACATAAAAGAGTAGTACTCAATCGAGTTATAAAAGGAAATGAATACTCACAATAGATATATTTATATGCTATCATGACGAGACTTAGTCTCTACTTCAAAGATTTATCAAATCATGTAGAGCCAAGCTTCCAATTCTTCTATGCCCTTATTCTAAAAATACCTTAGATCATTTAATATAAAAATACTAACTTCACAAAATTTCCACACCATAGACAAAATTCGTGGTTCATCCGCTTGCCCTGTGCGGACTGGTCTATTGCCATTACCGATCTGAAATAGATAAATAACATGGGACAGTTTTGATATACGAGTTCATCTCAATATCAGCGCAAGAAATATTTATTATTTCCACGATAAGCAACACTGGCATACATACACTTATTTATATTAATGACATATAGTGAAAAATTGTAGTAAGCACTTATATATGCGTTTTTAAATTAATTTCGATATTTTAGCCACATTTTACTGTCCAGTGACTGCGGTGACCAGCATGACAATCTGATAAAACTTTCAAAATTAATAAAATTGTGTTTTAATAGGGATGAAACAAATTGTATTTTACTTTCTTATCATAGATTACGCTCATGTATTTTTTTACCGAAAGAAAAAGGCAACCCTAAGTCTGGTATAGAGGCTGCCTACGTATTTGTATATAATATCTTTGGCGCCGGTCAAACTTTCATCCACCCAAAATGCGCCATCTATCACGACGTGGCAAAAGCGTTTGACAAAATCTGGCACGAAGGCATTATTTGCAAACTGTATCGTGAAACGCCAGATAGACTACTACTTGTCATTAAGAACTACATATCTAACCGGCACTTCAAATATTGGGTAGAGGGTACACTGTTCTCCTTGCGCCCCCTCCAAACCGGAGTCCCCCAGGGCACTGTATTATCTCCAATCGTGTATAACCTATACACAAGCGATATCCACCACCATCTCAGGGTAAAGCTGGCGATGTTCACAGAGGACACCGCCCTTTACACAGGTCTAAGTTGAGTCAGGGTATCCCATGCTAATCTCCAGCGGGCTTTCGCTGCGCTCGGTGAGTGGTTCGCACGATGGACAATAGAAGTCAACTCTGAAAAGAGTAGAGCTATATGCTTCCGTGGCGCAGCGGTCGGTGTCATTAGGCATAACGAAGCTACGCGCATCATGGCCCCAGTAACTCTCTACGGCACAGAAATACCCCGAGTAAATTCCGTGAGGTATCTCGTAATCACTTGATCGTGTTCCTGCTTTCAAAGAGCATATAACCAAAGTCAGTAGTGAAGGGCGGTAGGTCTTACATCAGTTTTATTACCTAATGCTAGAAGTAAGATGTCTTTTAGAAACAAGAACTCTACAAAGTCTGTATCCGCCCGATGCTGTCATATTCCAGCATAGTTTCCACTCACGCTAGGCCCTCCCACATAGATATTTTACAAAAAATACAAAATCGCTTCACGCGAATCTCGACCTCCACAAGGACTTTGAATTGCCCGCTATCAGAGGTCACTTCAAAGACATCTCAGCTGAGTATTTCGATCGTGTGCATCGTCGCAACAACCCTTTCGTTACAAAAGCATCGGACTACGTTTCAAACTGTGTGACTATCATCGGTTGTCATTCCAGACACGTTACGTCGGACGAATAAACCCATACCACGACTACTGTTAAACCCCCGGTGTAGGGTCCCCTTCGCAGACGTACCCGGGGACAGATGCAAAACATATGGCACAACCCAGATACTCGTCAAGTCAGTCGACACACGTTCCTATTCCATAGTTCACCTCGTATATATTAAAATTAAAAAGTTATTGTAAATATAAATAATCTAATGCACACATACTGCACAAGGTGTCTCCTGTAAATTCTAAACAAACAGGTGAACGATACGGCATAGGTACCAGAGATATCACAAATCAAACAAAAAATTAATGCACTCACCTATTTTATCAGTTAAAATTCAAGTATAAGTAGCCTGAAGTACCAAGGTAAACGGTGTGGCGTTTCAACTCTCGGGCTATATTCACAGATTTTCATCCAGGTCATATATCAAAAACTTAGCTGTCAAATAAAATACAAATTTCGATTTCACCGGTGTCGGTTAGAAGTAATTAGTTAGAAGCATTTATAGTTATGAGTTAATAATCAAACAGCTGATAAACCATTTAATAGTAACTCGTTAAGGATGGCACGGCAATGAGGAAATAGTCTATTTAAAATCACAAATTATATTTTGGGAAGAGAATATTTATGGTATTATATTTAACTTTATTGAACTCTGATAAGGTTTTTTCAAATAGTATAGCGAACGAGAAATCGGAGCCTTTCAATGACTACCGACGCTCATGAACATCGGCATAATTATGCCGTTGTTCACGTTGCCTTCCTTTCCACCTCCTCCCCCCTCCAAGGGGTCACCGGTGACTCACAAACCGCACGAACAATAGTTCTTACAAGGCAAAGCTTATACCTTCAAAAATGTAGATTTTCAGCAGTTTTTGTACAATCTCTACCACAATAGAAATCAAACATCGCATCGTTTTAGTAATATTTAATGTTGCCCTGTCACAGTATTTCATACTCGGTTCACCCTACGAGAGGAACAAACTTAGATATAGTTTATATTTCATATGATTTTACTGTTTTAGATAGATAGACTTCCCATAGGCCCCATGCCTAAGTGGCACCAACTTTTCGAGTAAATTTCCGTGTAGATCCTTCATTCATTCTGCCTGAGGCGTTACCCATTATCATCATCGACGTCTTTGGTAACTTTATTTACATTTATACGTCTGAGGGAATTATAATCGATTATTGTCGGTAGTCTAATACTTACTAGAAGTAAAGAAAAAACTATTATAGATAAATATATATTAATGTCTTTGAAGTATTTTATGGTATCAATGTGCCGTAATAGCGGAAACACCGGTAAATTTACATACCGTATCTTCGTAAGATAATGAAGAACTATTCGGTAACATTGTGGGGGCGTAGGTAGATGAGGACAACATTTATATATATAAAGACAACGTTCCTCACGTTGTCTAACGAATACTAAAGTTTGTGCGCGCGCCATATTTGTTTATTTTTTTTTATTTAATTAAAATGTTTTCGGCTTTTTTAATAGTGCTTTTATTCAATGTATGCCATAGTTGGGTCATAAACGATATACATCACAGAACATATAACAATTCCGAATATATTTTATTAGATGAAGAAATTGATTTAAGCCATTTAAGTGAAGAAGAATTAGCACGATTAAGATTTAGTTTGATATTTCCAGGTCTGTTGATTTAATCTATAAATTGTTAAGTTTGATTTAGTTCAATTAAATCGTTAGCATGGTCCGCTTTTACTTATGTAAGAATAGCTGCTATTGCTGCATTACACCAGTAACAGATCATTATCATCATCAGCCGGACGACGTCAACTTTTATGTTATTTATATTAATTTATATTAATACGTTTACCATACCTACTTTTAAAACGCTCGATGTAGATAGAATAAATTATATGTTGGTACACTTAGCCTTAAATATTACTAAAACAAAATAACTTTACAGTATTTTTTTTATTTAACTTGGTTAAATTAAAGTTATTTACTTAAGTATTGCCGTCATAGATGTTCTAAAAGGTCATTTCGGTGCAATTTTATGTGTTATACAATACATTCCTAGGTGGTTTTAAAGTTCATTTAGTCCTGGTAGATGGCGCTGTTGTCTGCGTGTATCTGATGGTTTAATGTGCATTCAGTGGTAATAGATTGCTTGAATGTGGCTTGACAGATTATATATTTTTGTTCAGTACGAGAATTTATAATAGAATATTTCCTCGGGATCTCAATTTACATCCGTAAGACCGCAGGACGTATCTAGTGCCAGTATGAATATAATACAATATAAAATTAATATATGTTTTAGTGAATTTTATTAAAACCATAATAATATTATTCATTTTAATTTGAGGACAGGAAATCTTTTACGGATCTCAATATCCTGGTTCAATAACATCTTTCTAAGTCAGTGGAAGCCACACACAATTTATATTTAAGGGTCAGCCAAACCAGCACTCCGTATCTCGTTACAAGTGACTAGGGTCTACAGACGACCATAAACATCCGCATTGGAGTAATGCGGATGCGTTACCACAATGGGATATTTGAATCTTCAAACCGCACGAAACACGTCTGCGTATCCATAATTTCACGTTTGTGCAATATGAGCGTGTGGCGTCACTCAGGTCAGTTTCGAGTGCAATGTAGCAATTGCACCTCTTATAAAAGTAGTAAAATCATTGCTACTACAAGTGCATACTTAATAATTTACTATAGCGATAACTTGATAAGCTATACACGTCATAGATAGCACAATGAGTTTTAAGTGTTTGAGTAAACTGGTGAGGTTGTATGTGCTTCGTTAACAAGCACACGGGACTCGTTATTATCATCAGTCTGTTTTCGTCCACGGTCCCACTACACCGCCACTGGGCTCGATGTTCACCACCACGGCAAATTACAACTGAGAAACGTAACTAATAGAGAAACAAATATTTTTTGTAAGAAGTTAGTTTAACAGAAAATGTAGACAAGTAACGGCTCAATTATATTGACTACAGTTTATAGATATAGACTAGCTGACCCGGCGTTATTTTGCCATATAAACTGTTCCTAGGTAATTTCGTGTGAGTGTGTTAAGGGTGAACAACCCTTATCCCTGAGGGGTATAAAAAATAGATAGCCGACTCTCGGACCAACTGATTATGCATATAAAAATTGATAAAAATTGGCAAAGCCGTTTCGGAGGAGTGAGGTAACTAAAATTGCGACACGAGAGTTTTATGGATATAAAATTATAGATAAATTAAAGATTTTATAATTATCTAAATTAGTTATTCATTAAAAGCATTCATTCGTCAATATAGTTAAGCCGTTAATTACAGACATCTTTTTTATTTAACCAATAGACGTCGCTTTCCGTATCGCGTCTCAACTGTTTCGCCACACTCATAAAAATCCTGTAGTCACGCTATAATTGCTATGAAATACAGATATTTAGTATTGTTCATTATATTGTCACATTGTAGTTCGTTCCTCTAGGATCATAGGACATGAGACTTGAGACAAGAGGCATGGGACATATGGGATTCAGGAGTTCGTTGGGGCCACAGGAACGCGTTTGCATACTTCCATCATTTTATGTCATCAGCAGTTTAGTGCGGTACCACGCCCTGTTTAGAGATTCCCAGACAAAGCGGCTGGTTATGATCGATGGTACTCATCGCACCAGCTGCGTCCTAGCGTCCCTGGAGGTTCCCTCCTATGCCCAGCTTGCTCGGCTGACGCATTTTATCCTGGGAGAAAACCGCCGTTACTTGTCATCCTTCCTTACTGCACCTTAGTCTTTACCTCACAGACGGATTAATCCCAGAGAAAAATGCCAAATCTAGTGCTTATCGGCACGGGCCTAAAGATGACCGACTGTCAATGTTAGTGGCACATGTAAAAGAAAATTGTTCTTTGTCAAAAAGGACCACGTCCATCGAGATAAAGCTAGTATGGTATTATGTGAGTGAGAGGTTCCTCCTCCGACCTCTCATCCGGCCCGATTCTCCAATATTACAGCACATATACAATGGCAAAGTTACAAAATACTATTATGTTTTCTTTAAACATTGCCTTTTTGTTGGAATGGATGGATTGAACCCTCCGATATATTGGATTAGGACTTTCGAACGAATTGAAATCTTCGTCACCAACATCACAGATACTATCGGCTAGAGATATACGCCTATTAATGCCGAGATATACGCCTATTAATGCCGAGATATACGCCTATTAATGCCGAGATATACGCCTATTAATGCCGAGACATACGCCTATTAATGCCGAGATATACGCCTATTAATGCCGAGATATACGCCTATTAATGCCGAGATATACGCCTATTAATGCCGAGATATACGCCTATTAATGCCGAGATATAATTTTCCAGGTACGAAGTGGTGTGGTCCCGGGGATATAGCGGACGGCTACGACGACCTGGGCACAGCTGTGGAGGAGGACAAGTGCTGCAGGCAGCACGACTACTGCGCCGACACCATCTCCGCAGGAGAGACCAAGTACAACCTCACGAATGATGCCTATTATACAAGGTGATTAGATTACTGACAATTCGCCCACTTTCGAATTTACTGAAATAGTCTAATGAAGACTGGTTATGATACTGAAATTGAGAGACAATGTACTATGATTCACTAACTCTTTGGTCCAGTGCAGTGGTAAGATGTTCGCCAGCAGATCCAGATTTGTTGATTGGAGGTAAAAGCTATTGCTCATTTATCGAATTCAATGTAACAGCCCGGAGTCAGGAAACCGGCGGCGTGTAGCCCTCATTAGACGCCATGTAACATGGTACTAATATGGCCATGGGTTTCATGTTAAACCTATGCTAAATTAGACTGGATAGGGGCAGACTGTCAAAATATGTTGTCGTGGACCTTCGGTAAACTATACACAGACGTTTTGTTCTTTTTACTCGTTACATTCGTACGTTATTTGTGATAGTTTAAATGTTGTACACCCCCAAAAACCACAGCGAGTGCCATCAGAGACCTCTCTGGTGAGGACATTAGAGCACATCGATGGCTAGTCAGTCTCCTAAGGGACAGACACCTCCTCACTGCCACAGAAGAGTTGTCCGGCGCCATAGAACGACCCTACCTAATTTGGGACAGTGCAATGGGGTGAGTTTCCAAACCTCGCCCCTTGCCCCGTGCGCAACAGCACCTCCTTCTATTTCTTTTTTGTCCCCTCTTCTTATAAGAGAGGTACAATAAGCGCCTCTTCCCCTGCTCTTTAGTCTCCTTTTCTTATAAGTGAGGAACAACGAGCATCCCACTCGGTTCAATTGGCGTCGTCTGGGTACTCCTTAGACTATTTAGCCCCACCGCCACGGGAAGGCTTAAACCTTGGGAGCCCCTAGCAGCTAGCTAGGTAGGTAAACCCGGTATTTAAAAGAAGGCGAGAGGGGAGGGGGGGGGGTTGTAGACCAGTGTGGGTATTCTGATCTACACTTCTGGGCGAACTACACTTCTCTAATCGCACCTCACTGAAGTCCTCCGCCACACGTCGCCACGAGTCTCCTTCCACGGTGATCCTCTGACGACGCCCGCCAACGTCGGGCCGTGTCATGGGATAGGCGCCCAACCCGTCCCTGGTCCAAATTAATGATGATGTAGAAGAGGTTCCTATGAATCTCTAGAGACGCTATGTCTCTTACACACTTCCGTAACGCTCAAGCAAGGCAATCGTTTGTTCATGGCTAGACGTCTCTCAGTGGGCATTGCGCCCTGTAAAGTGTAAACTGACGGTGCTGAACCTTTGGCGAAGACTGCCATGATTACCTCAGTAGGTTCCTCCGCCTTTCATATGCTGCTCAACCCTACTAACGGCGTTATCTCTCACATTTGGCGTCCTCTGTACTAAACTACCGAAACATAATATTAAATAACCTCGAACTTATCACTATATTTATGATACTACGGGTAAAATTAATCTATTTACACTTTATTACCCCAATCAATGTCTACAACGACATTGGATCTGTTATCTTTATTCTAAAGGAAGCTATTCTGAGGGCCAATAGGTTATGTTTGTAGACTTTTAAATATTTAATTTGTCTACTTCTTACCGTTAGAAATTATATTTTTGGTATTGCTTAAATGTATATTATATATTATACATGTAGATACTATGTTAGAGATTTGCGATGCTGGCATTTTCGATCTTTCAATATTAAGGGCTGTGTTAGTTACTTTTATTTCATCAATTCCCTCAGGTTGATCGCGCTAAATCGATTTTTTAAACGTGACAAAATGTGATCAATTTGTTTGTAGGCAAATAAAAATATTAACCAGTTGACAAGTATATCGTACGTCCTTAAGCACCTGGCAACATGCCATTTTTATTTAAATTTTTTTTTCGGGGGAAAAATAAATTCGGGAGAAGGAAGGGACAGGCTTGCATTACAATGTGGATGTCCATGGGCATTTGCAGTCAACGAAATGCTCCTCTTCTACGTATAATATAAAAATTACTGACAAGTTATCAAGTAATTTAATACAATTAAATGCATTAGCACGACCCTGCAAATTGTTAAACTCTATATTTATTCCTATGATCGTGCAAAACTTGTGCAAATAGTAAAAGTTCAACGTCTTGGTTGTGCGGCTGATAGTTACGGTTTGATCGATTTCTCATGGTGGCTTTATCAAATGGCATAACATCCGAGATAGAGTTCGTTTCTTAGTTTTACGGCCAATTGTTTTTTTGTCTTTTTCTGGTATACGAGCAGTTATATACCCCGCTAATCATCGTCTTAGCCCACAGTCAACCCCACAATACCAAAGATAATATAAGAATAAAAAATATGCAGGAATGAAGGAGTGTCTTCCCTTATTCCTTTCCTCCGATGGGCCACCGGAAATTCATTCAATTTCAATTTCTTAACGTTCAAATTCAATTTCAATTCATAAACGGCACGAAACGTGACTGAGAGGCAGCTCCCGATCGTGCAGGTGTAATTCGGCTACCCATGACATTAGTATCGTGATATTGCACAAAACTTCGCAGGTTTGAATCCCGTCTAGGTCATAAAACATTATCTAAATATATAAGTACGAGTATATTATGTAATAGGTAGTAAGGAGAGGAGAGGTACCTCTCGGTCACTTGATACAGGCGTAAAGTGACAATTTCGCGTTTTGTGCGGTTTATGTGTAGCCGTTGGTCCATTGGAACGGAAGGGGAGTGCAACACATCTGCATGTCGTTAACAAAGCGGTAATACGGATGTCTATGGGTATGATAGTCGTCAAAAGGCTCGTTTGCCCTCCCTGTACTAAATGAAAACTCTTCTTGTTTTTTCGCAGGTTAAGTTGTAACTGTGACAGTACGTTCCGGAAGTGCCTGTTGGACGCGAACACCAAAGCTTCCAAGACCCTCGGGATCGTGTACTTTAACGTCATAGGAACGAAGTGCTTTAAAGAGGGCTTGCCCATCACCGGCTGTAAGAAGCGAGGCGGGTAGGAGAAAACGTATATTAATATTGGCGTTTTTTCTACAGTCTAAGCGGGTAAACAATAAATCGCAGCTCCGTTATCATTAGCGATGCCCACGAACATCCGCATAATTGGCTTGCCGATGCGTCGCTCTCCTCCTTCCCCCAATGTGCGACCGGCTACTCACAAACCGTACGAAACGCGATACCAAATACGTCACTTTACGGCGGTATCATGTGGTTAGTTTATTAATAACAATATGTGGACTTATCTCATCACGGTGGCCTAAATCTGTGCTAAACACCGGAAGGACTTTTGTTTCAGATACTAGACAACGCGCACGTTATATATGTATATATATATATATATAACGTGCGCGGCATTCCCACACGTTACCATTGTAGTTTCATCTGTCCATGATAACAATAGTTAAATTAGCTATCTTGATAATCTCGTATCTTGATGTATCGCTTCCACCTATGGCAGCGAGGGTGGTTGATCCCTGTAATGACCCTCGTCGCCAACAATCGTGTAACAATCCCATGAAGCTGTATCGGGCTTCTTTTCGCTGCCACACCATAACTTTAACTCCACAACCAAATAAAGACCAATGTCGTAATTTTATCGTCTCTTTACTACTACTCTACTTGAAGAAAATGAGGAATATAATAACGTGGAACCGTAACGCTGAACGTAATTTTTACCGCCCTTACGATTCTTGTGCACTTACTCAATATAATTTTCCTTTTTTTTCTCATACATAAACAAATAATATTAGATAAAGAAACATTTCATTACCGGGGCATGTAATTACCTACACACACTTAAACATTATTAAGAAAAAGAATAATGTACATAAACACACAAGAAATAATCACAAAAATGATAACTAAATCTTATAACGATATTCATAATTTATACGCATAGTTTATTAAAAAAGACTACTACAGTTATCGATAATTAACAACAAAAAACAATCTAGTTTTTATATCAGAATATAGTTAATGTGTAATGAAAAAATAATGTCGGTACAATATAATGTCGAGAATTATCTCAACCATATTTTTTTATTATAATTAATCACGCGTTTTGGTCGGAAAAAATGGCGGGACAAGCCATATAGACCCGACATTCATGACGTCACTGTCGGGCGCACGGAATTTGCAAAGGATAGCAAATTTTTTGTACTTCAAATCACAAAATGTAATTTTCAAATCTAATGAATGGAAATTACAATAAATAAAAAAACGTTTATATAGAATAGGTAAAGTTTATAGTGATTCATATTTATATAACATTTTCCTGCAACTTTTAGATTCCTATAATTTAAAAAAAAAATTACGATTTGCGAAGACCTTTTTTTATTCTACAAAATTAAGTTGATTGTATTTCGGGTAGTATCCAAAACATTAAATATCTTCATAATTAACATATATTAATTTCGTAACTATATATAGAAAAAAATAAAATATAGAAAAAAATATATAAAGTTTACAAATATAACATGGAAAAACCATGACCAGTTCTTTAAGGGGTAAACTACAGTCGCGTATCGGAGCGGACATAAGGTTTCGGTAGCATAAGTGATAACAGAGCGAAAGAGCCGTCGAAATTTATTGGAAACTATCGACGCACAACATCTGCTCAAACAAAGGTTTTGCAGCTCAGCTATGTTTCTCCCTCCATCATCCCTCTAACTGACTGTAACCCGTATAATGTCTTTATTATTGCTGGGATGTCTGTTGGCGTAGGTGCTCATACTGATGTCTTCACCTGCTCGCTTTCCCGTAATAAAAATATACTTTAATACAATAAACAAAACAACAATTGGTCGTAAACGTTTTACAGAAACTGAAAGTAATCTTAAGCTCGATTAACTCTTAGCACGACATCTCTTAGCTATTAGTTATTAAAGTTTAGCTATCGGCATCTCTTAGCTATTAATTATTACAGTTTAGCTATCGGCATCTCTTAGCTATTGATTGTTACTGTTTAGCTATCGACATCTCTAAGATATTGATCATTACTGTTTGGCTCTGGATATCTCTTAGCTATTAAATGTTACAATTTAGCTATCGGCATCTCTTAGATATTGATTATTACTGTTTAGTCATCGACATCTCTTAGCTATTAGTTATTAAAGTTTAGCTATCGGCATCTCTTAGCTATTAATTATTACAGTTTAGCTATCGGCATCTCTTAGCTATTGATTGTTACTGTTTAGCTATCGACATCTCTAAGATATTGATCATTACTGTTTGGCTCTCGATATCTCTTAGCTATTAAATGTTACAATTTAGCTATCGGCATCTCTTAGATATTGATTATTACTGTTTAGTCATCGACATCTCTTAGATATTGATCCTTACTGTTTAGCTATCGACATCTCTTGGCTATTAAATATTACTGTTTAGCTATCGATATGTCCTAGTTGTTATTATCGACATTGCACTCACAATATTCTATTATTTCAGATGGTTGAATTCAAAATGCATTGAATATACTTTTGACACAAGCGGAACGCCGTTATACCAATGGTTCGACGTCCCACAATATTAATAGCCAAGCTGATTTTTATCCCAGTGTACATACATAAACCGTTATGGCCTTATTTTGAAGATATCCGTAGCAGGCGTAGACGAGCGAAAAGATAAAAAGGATGGAAAAGTATTCTAGAAATTTGGGAATTGAGTGATTGCGTACACTGGCGAGTATCATGACAAAACGAGTTAAAAATATGTTTGTTGTAATTAATTAAAAATATAATTTATTAATATATTATTATTTTCACTGATTATAATGGAACCAAATGTTAACTACAAGGTTGCGAAAATTTAAGTAAAAACTGGCTAAGTGTAAGTTGGACTCCCGCGGATTGTATTCCGTACCATTATATGTGAAAATCGGCGAAAAGACTTTTGTTATATGCGAGTTCCCTTATAAGAGTATAATTATATAAGTATATTATATTATATTATAATATAATATAATATAATATAATATAATATAATATAATATAATATAATGTAATATAATATAATATAATATACTAAGGATGAAAAACTGTTTCCCCTAGTCGTGGCGGTGGGGCTAACTGAGCCCTGGGGTTGTACCCAATCACCTAGGACGAAGCCAATTGAACATAGGAGGCGGAAGCTTCTTGTACCCCTCTTTTAAGAAGAGGCGGACTAAAGAGCAGGAGGTGGAGCTGCTCTTTGTACCCCTCTTATACGCAGAGGTGACAAAAGAACAAAAAGATACGTCGCTTTCGCGCACGGGGCAAGGGACGAGGATGGGGACATCACCCCATTGCACTGTCCCAAAGTTGGTGGGGTTGTCTTGTGGTGCGTGACAACACCCTCTGTGGAGGCGGCGTCGGTGCCTTAGGGGGCTGATTAGCCGTCGAGTTGCCCTGATGATTTGTTATTCCGAGGCACCTCACCAAAGGCGGCACTGATGGCACTCGCGGTGGCTTTTGTGGGTATTGGGTACTATAACGTGCCGCGAGCCCCACTCACCACTGGACCCCACCTAGGACCAGTGAAGGCGCGGAAATGCGCTTCCTCGCGTCAACAAAAAAAAAAAAAGGATGAATTACTGTTTGGAAAACAAGCAAGAAAAGAAGCTGGAAAGATAGAGCTCCTAAACTATTACACATTCCGCAATATTCTACAGTGATGGATATAAAGCAAACAAATTGTAACATAGAAACTTCAGTGACCTATTTAACACAAAATGAAGAATTTAAGAAAGAAATAGATCAAATGGAAAAACAAGCTAACATTAAGAAAGAAAACAAATATAACAATATTGGAAGATAGAGTTTGAAACTTTCATTAAAGTAGTCGCAAGGCCTGTTACGAAATTAAAAACGTCCCATGAAACAAAAGAAGATCTTTTAAAAGTGTTGGACAGCATATCGGTAGCTATTGGCGATAACATTGTTGAACAGGATGTTAAAGACATCTGTCGTGTTGGCATAAACACAAAAAATCTATAAATCATTTAATTATTGTAGAACTAAGATCTACAATAGTGAAGACAGATTTTTAAAAATGACAAAGGTATACAACATTAAGCACAAAGATAAATTAAGTACAAAACACTTGGGCCTCACTACCAGTGAACACAATCCTGTCTATATTGTTGACAAGTTAACTACGAAAAATGCTCACCTTTACTTCCTTGACAGGGACTTGACTAAATTCAAAAATTATAAATATTGTAGTTTTTTTGTTACCCGCAATAAATTTTTTTACATAAAAACATTGAACGCGTCAGTGAGACTCGGAATCTTGGGGTAATTTTTGAGAATCTTCGCTTCGAAAAATATGTCAACACCACTATTGCTAACTGTTGCTATCGTTTGGGACCACTATGTCGCATTCGCTCATATCTTAGTACGGAACTTCGCGTAAGACTGTGCGAAACTCTTGTTTTATCCAAACTTAACTACGCGGATGTACTGTACGAACACATCAATAGTCTATATTGATGCGTTCGAAATTGTCGATTCAGAGGGTACAAAATGCATGTGTTAGGTTTTGTTGGGATATACCACCTCGTTACCACATCACTATAGAAGAGAAGATTCTAGACATGGATTATGGTCCATATATATGGGATATTTGGTCCGTAGTTTTATTTGTCGTACAACACAAATTATATCGAATACAAAAGAAATATGCAAATACCCTCTCTTTATACAATTACTGATGTAAACATTGATTTAACTACTTAGAAATTGTGTGAACGTCATATGTTGCACGTTCTTATATAATTATTTTACACTAAGTCATTTATGTTATTAAATTAATAGATAAAACATTAGTTATGGAAGGGCGAATTCTCCTACACCAAGCATGTTTTTTGCTCAAATCCAATTGCTCCAAACACATAAGTATGGAATGTAATTTGGTAACGTAAATAAAATTTTTATTTATTTATTAATAGGTCGTAGGTGTAGGTTGTGGAAGAGGTAGTGCCATGGTACATAAGAGATACAACGACCTCTCGCTCACATAACACGGCCGTAGAGTGACATCTTCAGTGACGCGTTTCGTGCGGTATGTCAGTAGCCGGTGGAAAAAAAAGTAGTAAAGGTGGCAGCTGTTATATTTCAGTTTCGGTGGCACGCGGAGAGTGCAGGCGGGCAGTGCATCTGCGTTACCGTTATAAGGATGCGTCCGTGTATTAGGCCTCAAAAGCCTCCGACTGGCGTTTGCTCCCCTATACTATGTGGAAACACGTGACAGGTGATGTGTGAAGCCTATAGTTTTAATAGGCTCTGGGTGTTGACTAGGAACACCCACACACGTCTCTCTGTACTGATGTAATCACTAAGAGTACGTCGGTACCGTTAGTGGCGCAGTATACCTACACATCCTTTTTGTACAGCCAGCCATTATACAGGTACTTGATAACTAAAACACGCACCATACATTTAAAAAGACATGAAATAAGTAAGCGGCATTTGTATCATTTATTTCGTCTCAGCATATTTGGTACATTGTTAAATAATTATTATCGTACAGGTAGTTCGCCATAATTCAATAAGTATTATTAATATACAACTCTTTATATTAAATTATGCACACGACTGCACGAATATAGAATCATTATTCATATTACCATATAAATATCCACGCAAGGTACATGTGATAAAAGTTGATATAGAATTATAACAATATATAAACAAGTGAACAACTGTGTATTGTGTTTAATGTATCACTAGAGTAATCATTAATTATAGAAGACCTTTAATAAATACAGGTTATATATATAAAGGTAGATATGTAGCACGAAATTGCTAACTATGTACCCCAGGCGTGCGCTTGGTTATGTACAAGCGGGTATGCGAGTGTAATGAATTATGACAGTTCCATCATGTAGATTTTCGAGCGAGTCGATAGAAACGAATAATTAAATTGTTAATCGTTTATTTATACAAAAACAAAACTCGCTTTTGTTTATAATTATTTACTGCACTTAAACCCACAACATGAGCCATTATTCTCAATGTAAAAAAGTGATTTAATTACTGTAAATTTCCAAAACACTAACAAGAAAAATTGATTAAAAGTTTAGAATTCGGAATGATAAAAAATAAGGCAAACATTATCTGGAATTATTATAATTTTTTACGAGGACAATTTACATTTTGTAATTTCATTGTGTATGTAGTGGCAGTTTATACTCTATATTTTGTAATGTTTCTTATGAAATGTGAGCAAAATGTTTTGTTCAACATATTTATTACGTTCCATTGTGAATACTTAGGCTAATTATATCTCTTACAAAGCTTGAACGGGAGTATTGCGTTTTTTGAATGAGTGCTACAGTTTGTGCCAACGATCAGTAATTTAGAATGATATTTATCAACAGAATATATCTTTGATTATTACGACATTGTTCCCTTGAAGTATAAATTAATGGAGATATTCATCTTATCAGAGTATCAAGATGGCGGCAATAGGTTGTGATTTAACTGAAGTTACATTCAAAAACTTTTACTACGTTTTTGTGGGTATATCGCCTATCATACTATTTATCTTCCCTATGTTACAAGTAATGAAAAGAGTTATAAGTATAACGAATAAGATAAGTATATTCATCAACACTAGTTTTTTTTTTCTGATAAGTAAATTATGATAAAAAAGAGAATATACGAGAGACAGAGATAGTAATAAATAAACAGCTCTTTTGTTTTGTACTACTAATGCTAAATTAAATAAAAACATTACTGCATAATGTAACTGTCCCTAAACTATTGTCGTCTAAAGCACGGCTAAACATGATTATAATAAGGTACACTAGGAATCACAAGCTAATTTCGATTTTTGAAGAAATATTTAATCCGAGATTATATTATCGAATACAAATATTAATTAGGACTTAATTAAAAATCCATTGTATAATGTGAGCCTGGTGAACAGTCTATAAGATCAAGCACTCTTAACCAATTATATATGTAATATACAATAACAACTTTAGAATACATATACAAAGATGTGTAATACAATTGCAATGGACACCTATAAATAGAAGTAACATGTTAAAGGTATTTAAGATTTTGCAAAATGATCTAATTAATCCAATATAAAACAAAAATTTGCCTTTTTGCTCTGAAGCATTTCTTAGTCACAAGTGCTGCCTCCGGCGGATTTTTTTTGGAATTTTCAAACTTATAAGAGTAGCCATTTCCTTCGGAAAGCTTATTAGATTAGCCATTTCCTTCGGCAAAAGGCAGTGTTAGTGGGTACAATTGTATAATAAAAAGTAAATTATCGCTAAAACATTTTTACCTGTGGTTCAGAGGAAAAAGGCTCCTTGGACATGAAATCAACACAGGATCACTATATTTTCCGGTAGAAATTAAACCTTCATGTCGTAAGTTTTCTTATTCCAAACCCAAATCAAACATTTCCACGATATTTTGAAGCATATTGTAGATATAAGTTTATATTTAAATTCAAAAGAAGTCCATCAAAATACACTGTTTTTCTGAAGGAAAATAATTCTGGAAGACCCAAGAATTTAGACTTTTCAGCCGTTTTTAATTACAAGAGACAAAAGGAACCATAGACGCAGAATAACATGATACAATTTGGTAAATTCTTCTTTCACAGAGCGTACATGAAAAATGACGGCATGAAAAAAAACCAACAAACGTGTCAACTTTGGGACTTAATAAAGAATATTCTGGAACCTACAGGAAGTCATTGTCGTAATTAGCTAGTCTAGCAGTGATGGTAAAAATAATAAGGATCAGGTCAATTATTGTCTTTTTTAAATTGCGTTGGTAATTTTTTTTTTTTTTTCACTTCATAATTGTTACTTTACAACTTTTTGTTCTCCCAACTCCTAAAGCATTGAACCATTGATACCAACTATGATGCCTTTTCGTTGAAAACACAATATTGTTTATATTATTCACACATCATGTTTTTTATTAACTGATAAACAAAAAAATACTGATGCTAGCTATTCATAATCCATAGATTTAATTTTTAGAAAGAACATTTTCTTTTTTTCACCACGGCCGTTGTATACAAAACAGTTAATGGCGCGCCGCGGCGGTCGACTGTATGTACCTATAGCTTGGATCGACTGTCATGTAGTAATTAAAATATTATAGTCTAAATTTTAATTTTTGTTTTAAAGAAAAGTTATTACAATTTTTCTCTCTGTTAATTTGGTATTTTACAGAATAACTTATAGGACT
>JAFELO010002210.1:101718-165192 GCA_017140195.1 Eumaeus atala
TAGGACTTATTTAAAAATCCATTATATAATGGGAGCGTGGTGAACAGTCTATAACATTAAAATTTATAAGATCAAGCGCATATATTAGATATTATACGTGTGTGTGTGTCGACTCCTTGTACAGTTTTAATTAATTAATATATTGAATTCAAATATCATGTCATCATCGTATTAAGTAAATGTAATCACGTAAATATAGAAAACAAGAATATGTAGTTAATGATAAATATACACTTATTACAAGACTGCTCGATTTTTAAGACTTAGTTATACACAAATCCTTAGAATTTGATACTGCTTTGAACACATTAAGATTTTACACGAAAAGGACGTTAACTTTAATTTGCAACAATAATTTCGAGGATATATTTATTATAATTATTATGTACTTAGTATGACATAGAACGCACTAAAGTAATGAAATGAAATACAATGAACATACGACAATAAAAAACGGACTCAATTCTCTCACAGCTCAACTGGTGCTGGTGCTGCGTGGCAGATTTTTTTAAGAAACTTTTAAGAGTAGTCTGGAGGCTTAAAGTATCCCATAATGAGAGTTATTGTGGGTGTAAAATAGTGAAATACCATTTGAGCTTTTCCGGTCAAGACTTCTTTAGTAGAATCTTCTTTAGTAAAAATTGTGTCAACAACGGGTTGGGCGTCAGCGGAAAACAAATCTCGATGGAATTTTAAAATATTACGAATTATCGAGTGGACACAAACTTTTAACCTTACACACGACCAACAAAAGTGTAACTAAATAAACGCAACTAAGCAAGTGGAAGCAACACGAACAGTGTGTCACTTCGTTTTTAACATTTGTGTTTTTGTGTTTTAAAAGTCTGATAATGGAATGTATGTAGTGTTTCTATGTCATTATTTATTTCCTACTTTAATTGTGAATCGAGTGTATAAAGATGAAACGTCTGTCCATGATAAGGATGGTATCACGTCTACTATCACAGAATTTTCGTGAGAACGGTCGTGTAGATATAATTATTCACCCAAGAAATAAATCTTTAATATTTTTTATGCACATTTTAGCGCGCTAAAATAGTATTCATGGTTGAAAAAAAATTGAAAAAAGGAGACCTATTCGAATTCTAAACCCAATAATGAAGTTGATCTAAAATGCATTAGACAAATGATCATAATTTCTAATCAAGTTATAGAGATCAGATTATGTTAGCACGCTTGTTACTCGTTTCAGATCTTAAGCTTATCTTAAATGATACATTGACATTAGCTTAATTTACTATAGTGTAACTGTGAACAATAGAATACAACATTTGTTAAATATTTTAGTTACATGTATATTACTGACATTGTTTAACAATATTATAAACATTTGAAACAGATAATCATGATCACACACGTTCATATGTTATTATTGCCAAGTTGATATTGAAGTACGGATACAATTCTGCAAGGACGATTGCAGGATCAACTCTCGTACAAGCAAGTTTGCATTCTAACGACCATTCATAATACGCAATGATAGATCGTAGGAAATTCTATAAACTAAGTGACATCTATAAAGGAAAGGAAGATGAGCATAGCAACACCTTACCAGACTTGGCGACGGCTAATATAGAATATATGGAGTGGAACAATATTCAATGTTAAATGACCGAGACAACTCTCAACGGAGAAAGAACAAAGACGAAAACATCTATTACAGTAATTACAGTACTATATTTGTTTTAATCATCACATTTTTCTTAAATAGCTATTATTGATAAATGGTAATCGTAAGAAACGTTCTCAAACATCAACTACAATTAATAAAATTAAGGAATCGAACAAATAAGGAAACAATAAATCTTAGCTAATTGGGGGTGACGAATCTCCAACCACGCGTACAATCGACAATCCGCTAATATATTTTGTATATCCACTAAACTGTGCGTTTATCGATTCATTTAAATTATTTACAACAAATTCATAGGAAAACAGATAAGGATAAATCGAACGTAGCCTAAAGTAGAAAAATTTAGTACACAACTCGGATACCGTATCCCCGATAGAAGAACAGCAGCAGAACTCTCCGCGATCCACGCGACGTAGTGTCTCCGACGAGGCGCCGCAACCACACGACGGCCCTCGGAGGCCGTCACGCCGACATTATTTACCTCCCAAGCCAAATTTCATAAAAATGAGCTCCTTCCCTTTGCTGAGGATATCTCCGCCGGGGGCCGTCATCTCGGTGAACTTCTGCATGAGGTTGGGTTGCGACGTGGCGGGCTGAGGCTGGCTCGTCGGCGGCTGCGCCGTGGGCGCCGGAACCACCGTGGGGCCCCCGCGGCGTGCGGGCGACGTACTAACCGCGGTCGTGGTACCTATAGGGGGCATCGCCAGCGTGCCCCCGGAGGCCGGAGACTGCACGGTAGGAGTGCCCACATTACCAGCGCTCGTGCGCGCGATCGTGTTCGCCGCCGGCGCGCTCACAACGCCTCTCCCCCTCGACTGTTGTCAATCAGGGGAAAAACACGCTTAATAGTCCAAGTCAATAGCTGAAGTTACATCAGTGGACTCTGCCATTATTTAGACATGAGCGTAGTGGCGTCAGCGAGAACAATTTCATTCACCAGTATCAAAGTTACCTTAGATCAGTGATCCCCTTTTAGTCTGTATTAGCGAGGTCACTTCGCCCAAGCCCAGCTACACCATTACGTTGCAACAAACGAATGGGAAATCACTTTCGAAGTTCTAGCAAATTAAAAGCTAATTAATCGGATTTTTCTCTACTGTGTAGCTTTTTCTATATCTTTTACTGCTTCTCTAAAGAATGAATGTAAATGCTTAGACCAATGATATCATTTCTGATTTGTTTTAATATCAATTCTTATAATAATTTGTCTTACCGAGTCTAACAAATGTACTTATGGACAAAATTTTGAAAACACGTATACATGAAAATAATATGAGGAAAGTACACTTTGCTATAACAAACGTGCATTGCCATTCTTCGAGCGTGTAAGAAATGAATCAATGTGAAATTAATAATTTTTTTATTAATTAAAAAAAAATTATTAATAGCATTTCACTAAACAACATCACTAACAAATGTAACATCGTGAAAATTAAAATTAAAACATGCTTGCAACGAAAAAGCATTCCATTTAAAACATGCTTGCAACGAAAAAGCATTCATTCCAGTGAAGAAGTTTAGCCTGACAGACGATTACGTGACCGAGTTGTAGCATATTTGCAATAACAGGAATTTCATTTTTTAAATACTAATCTATGTTATATAAATTTCATAATATCTATGGTATAAACATTAATAAATTTCGCGCCACTAGATTTCGTAATCGCCAGTATTGGACCACATTTACAGGCCTAGTGACTGTCGACGCTACGGTGAATGCGTACGGTATATCAATGTCCCGAATAGTATGCGATGTACGTTATACGCTAGTGTTATCTGTTCTAATCAAATTGATGTATGGTGTGGTCCAGTACATGATATCTAATGTGTATTAAACGATTTTAATGATATCAATAATTAGTGGACCGACTCTGTCATAACGAGACGCCTCTTAGCTATATACTGGGCGTAAGATGAAACGCAAAGTAATATTAGATCAAATAAAGGAAAGAAGTAAAATGAAAACAGTGAGAAAAAAAATCTAAATCAATGAAGTGAAAATTAAACTAAAGAAGACGACTAGCATCATTGCATAATCTGAAAGTATTTTTGGTGGGTCAAAATGAGCAACTGGTAAATAGAATTTACCTGAGAATTCGCCTGTTCTGGATTACTGGCGCATGTGTTGTGGTCTAACTGAGAAGGGGGAAGAGGGCAGGCATCTAGCAAACAGACAATACACACAACATATAGTGACCACAGACAACCGCTTGAATCCTGGATCACACTTCACGCACATCGATGGCACTGTGCAATTGTATGTTGCGTGTATTTGACTAGCCTACCCTGCGTAGCGACGCGCCAACCCACCTCGTTATAAAGAGTAAAAAAGAACTTAAAAAATAAATAGACAGACTGAAAGATGCAGACGTAAACAAAATAAATATACTTTTGAAGCGCTAAGGAGTCATCACGGTAGCTGTTAGTGTAGATATCATAACATGTCCTTGAAATATTTGACCTGTAACGACGTTTGTGACTGTGTAATCCAAGATAGTGTTTTTCGATAAGTGTACACCGAGAGTCTTTGTGCTCTGAGGATTGCCACCGGACGCGCTTTCTGTTCATTCATACCGCTTAAAGCGGCTGTAACGAATGTGGGACATGTCGTTAGTATTGAATAAAATTGCTGCGTCGTGATGCTTAGTAAGTTACGACGTTAGATTTTAGTAGAAAGTGATCTTAACGCTTACAATTAAAGCTCATATCGAGTCCATTGGCGTATATAGATTTCAGGTTGTGCTAACCCATGAAATTATGATCATATGAATAGAAAGTAAAACAAATTTAGCCATCACACACAGGCCGTACTGTATACACCAATGAGCGAGTCCCGCAGCAATCATGAGACCGTGTACAAGAAGATGATAGATATTACCAGAGCGAGTAGCGCCTCAGTAGTCACACAGCAAGTCCAAGGTGCAAACATGAAACACTCAAAGCGCTCAGTGATCGACAACCCCGACCGGAGGCCTCACCCACCCGCGATCATAATCTAACAGGGAGAGAAACTATGACAGCGAATATCGAAAAGCCGACGGCGGCTCTACTACGTAACAACTTCCGGGAGATACCTGTTTTCCGGTGGTGGTTTCTCGGCGCTGGGGCGACGTTGTCCCGCGGGGGCGGGGGAGGCCCGCGGGCGCCCGGGCCTGGCGGTGCGCCTCGGCCCCGGCCCTGCCCTGGGACGCTGCCTCCCGGTATTGCCCCTCGGCCCGCCAATCCGGGCCCTGAAAACAAAATTATTTATCGCGTTTTTATTGGAAAATATCTGTATTAAATCGGGGGTACAATTCGTTGGAGAGTGAAATAATAATAATAAGTAAGGTAAGTCCGTTAAAGTAGCGACGAGTAATGATGTTTTCGCGGGACGAGGAAGAGGCAGACATCAGACAGTATAGCAGGATGGATACATCATATAATGTACATGTCCTGTCCCACGTATATGCAGCTGGCTTGTGTATGCAGGGGAATCTACTGGATTGATCGAACTGAAATTTAGAATAGATAAACGCAGCTTTTGTGGCCTCGGCATCTATTAGTAGTAGAAGTTTTGATATTTAATAAAAATAATAATCTGTGGACTTATCATACCACATTAGTTGTGTTAGGTACCGTAAATACTTGTGTCACAGATACTAGACAACGAAAATATATTTCATATTTTTCATCAATCTAGGAAATGTTATATATTTAATTTTTATTTTATTAAAATCTATAATCTAGTAATACAGACGTTGTTCTGTCACAAATTGAACTTGTTGTCATTGTAACGTGTAAAAATAGTGTGTTCAGGGCGCCCTTATCACTTAGGGGTATGAAAAATAGAGAGTAGCCGATTCTCAGACCTACTGAATAAGCATAGGAAATTTGGTAAAGATCGGTAAAGCCGTTTCGGAGGAGTAAGGTAACTAACATTGTGACACGAGAATTTTAAACCTAGGATTATAAAGAGTCAACATTTGATTGTTTATTAACGCTAACAGTACTTAATCGAAACAACTAAAAATTATAATTCTCCGGGTACTTTTAAGAATTTATAACACCATAACATCTGTCATCTCAGTCCACCCGTGACCATGGTTGCTGTAAAGCTTCTGAAACGTCGGGCTAGTAAAAAATTTCAATAAACCGTGATAAAGTCCGTAAAAGTAGTTTTATGAGTAACATTCGCGTAAACTTAAGCCATCAATATATACACACATCATTCTTTCTTCTTGATCGTACACTCCAGATGGAGTGGCCGTGGTCATGGATTCTGATCTAATGTTATAGTAACACATAAACTACACAGATAAACAAACATCCAAGACCTGGGCGGGATTCGCGACCTCTGGCGTAACGCGCTCGTCATACCCGTTTATGTTACCACTGTGTCAATGGACGTGACGTTAAACTTTCTTCCCTATCTATGGTTTACCATATAATTTTTCATACGGACAGAAACTTCTCTATAATATACTCGTGCAATAGTTTCTAAAGTGTGCGCTGAATAATATAATTTAATGACCAAGTAAAAATGGTCTTTGTGGGTACAGTCTGTTTTTAGATGGACATACGCGTGTCGCGCGGAGCGCTTATGGTTAATGTTTTTAGATGGACATACGCGTGTCGCGCGGAGCGCTTATGGTTAATGTTTTTAGATGGACATACGCGTGTCGCGCGGAGCGCTTATGGTTAATGTATTTAAAATGTAGAAGGTAGGTATTTTGTGGACGTCTACAAAATTGTGTAGTACATATGATAAACGGGGATTAAAAAGTTTTTTTTTTTCAAGACGGTATAGTGGGGAATAGGTATAGTGTGAGATGGATGTGGAGGTTTTTAGGAGAGTTTTTTGATATTGTAAAGTAAAGATGGGGGAGGATACACCACTTTAGGTGTATCCTCCCCATCAGGCAGAATTATGGGAATATAGAATTCAATAAAACGTACTTGATGGAGTGTATTGTCACCACTTGATGGGCATTCATATTATAACTCAAATAAAAAATCTATATTTCTTGTTTAAGTTATCAATAAAACACTTAAATAGAAATGGCTTCGAAGGAAATAGATTTGGTTATTTAAGAGACATGCGACTTTTTATATGCCTTCACAATGGGTGAGTCTATTTGATTGATTCACAAGGAGTTTTTTATGTGATTTTTTTACATTGAAAATTAATTATGTATTTTTTCTGTGGTATAGTAGTAGTGAAGATACCCACATATTTATAATTGGCACGACCACGGACAGCTTTTAGGTCTGAGTCAGATCGGCCCCTGTTTCGCGGAGCGCTAATTTTAGCATAAATGTTAAATTATAAATATTGACGTAGAGTCCGGGAATTCCAAATTTTTGTGACGGAAACTTCGCCCTCTTTCAAAATATTTCAAAACGCCTGAATCCATAGTTGTTTGTAAATTATGATAAAAGAGAGACGCATTTTAGTTAATTTATTCTCATAGTAAATATATTTTTGTACCTATAAAAAAGTATTCACTTTTACTATAAACGAAAATTTTAATTCAGTAATCATCTGTGTATTCATTTAACACCTGTCGCAACTTGCGCATTATGGAAATAACTGTCAAATATAAACTTAGTGATGATCTGTTGAATTTTTTTGATAATTTTTAGCTCGCCTATCATAACAAAGGCCCTCTCATAACAAAATCCCGAATTAAAAATATAACTACGTTAAAACGAGGAATATGAAAATTTTTGATTCTAGGTGCCTAATTAAACTGAAAATTACGGTTATCAGTTAATAAGAATGCAACAGTTGACAGCTTTCGTTTAACTTTACTGTTCATTTTTATAAAGATGAAAAAAAGTCATATGATTTTGTATATTATGAGTGGGCAAACGATAAGTCGGCTTTGATGACTACAGACGCCTATAAACATCCAAATAATTGTTATGCCCTCCTGCCCACCTCCAACCCTCCCATTGATCACCGGAAATTCATAAATCGCTCGAAACGGGACAAAGGCAGATATCATTTTATTTGCGGCAGTATCATGTGAGCCAGAGAGACCGAGCCGGACTGACTGACTTATGCACGTAACGGAAATTTTAATATTTATCTGATCTATACTAAATGAATTAAAAGGATAGTTTTTATATAACTTTAAGTGGAGGTATCTCATGCTGCATAGGAGGAGGCAGTGCCATACATAGTGTATGACACTACATCCTCCTATGCAACGGAATTGGGCCGGCATGACCGGGGAAGTACCTCTCACGTTTCATGCGGATTGTGAGTAGCCGGTGGCCCATTGACAGGGGGGAAGGAGGGTAACGCATCGGCATAGTAATTATGTGGATGTTCATGGGAGTCGGTGATCGAGAAAAGGCTTCGATTTCTCGTTTGCCCCCTATTCTATTGAAAAAAAAACTTTTGCTAATAGTTCGAAATTTCATACATTTTGACAGTATTTATTAGAAAAACACATAAACGAACGATGTCGTGTGTTCGTTTCTTGCTACGAAGAAATTTGTGGGTTTATGTAATTAACTTCAATTAGCAATTAACTGAAAAACAAGTTTTAGACATTTTAAAACTTTTCTTCATATGTATGTCTGTGATGAATCATGGTTTCCCTGGGTTAGTGGCGTGACTGCACCGTAGGTTACTCGTAGCCAATTTATCCTCCTAATAACCTCAACTAATTTATATATTTTTTTAAAATAGCATAGGGGACAAACGAGAATCATAGTGATTTGTACACTACCGACGCCCCATACAAGTCACCTAGCGATCGAATTTCGATCCCAATTTCATAGTAAACTAACGGCGCTCTGCAGTTTCACTCTCGTAACTCTAATAATATTGATCGTATCGTGATGGTATTCGCCTGTAGCCTTCCTCGATAGGAAGGCTATCTAATATTGATAGGATTTTTGAAATTGGATCAGCAATTTCTGAGATTAACGCGTTCAACCAAACAAACAAATTCTTCAGCTTTATTTAAACAACATTATTAGTATAGATATGACGCTGAAGAGTTTGTTTGTCTGGACCGGAGTTACGCGGGTGAAGCCGCGGGCTGATACTAGGTATTAATATAAGTATGGATAGATTTTCTATTTATAAACCCTAATAGCCGTACTTCTAGAAATGCTAGAAAATAACAATTCTATTATTTTCTAATAAAGCATAAATATAAGGATGAAAGTACAATTTGAATGAAGTAAATAGATTACATGTAATAACTATGAAAGAAAATAGTAGAGAGCGTAGTAGGAAGTGCACAAATGTAAGTGAAGAAATGAAACGATATTTCGTATGTAGTGCTAAAATAGTTTTCAACTATTGCAATTGATCATTTTGTACAAATATGTGGACGGTTACCTTGACTAGTTTGTCCTGCAGTTGTGTATTGATCATTAGCCTCCGTAAGGAAGTTACTAGGGACTAGTCCCCTCATGCCGTCGATTTCAGCCATATAAAATCCATCATCATCCATATCTCCGTACACGTGAATTATCTGACCCGTCTGGAAGCTTAGCTCCGCCTAGAATTTAAACGTTTTCATCATCAGAATGTGCCTTAAATAAAAAATTGATCTTTGTTTGTGTAATGTTTGTGCTTAGTCGGTCATTGAAGGAAACATAATAAATGGCTTACTCTCGGACTTATACTGAGGCCAATGTGACGAATTAAGTATGTCCAATTGGAATTTTTGAAAACTATTGCACTAAATCGAATAAAAACTTGGCAATAAAATTTTGTCTTTACTATATTTTGAACTATTCGATTCTCGCCATTCTAATTTAACAATTTCTATTCATGGGTAAATATTACTAGATTTGTCTAGTATAAAAATATTTTGCACTTTTTGCTTTTGTGTTGACAAAGAAACACATTCTACAATCTATTAACTCCATACTAGGTAAATAAAATCATGCAAATAGGGGTTATTATATTACAGGGACATTTTTAAAACAAAGGAAACAACATAAGCAGGGGGAAGGGAGAGGGCTGAATAAGTTCCAGGGTAGATAAAATGTTTGCATTATAATTTATTCCTATAAATAATCTGTATTGTAAATTGGCTATAAAAATGTGGTACAAATGTGAGAAATGAAAACACCAGGCTACAGTATTCTTCTAAAATTTGTAAGATCCTACCCGCTTCTACTTTATGCATGTTAAATATTCGAACATGATAGTACGAACACTTTTTCATATGGGATATCTCTTACTGTTTCGTTTCCAGTTCTCTTAGCTATATTTACCATCGTTTTAAACTACTATGGTAGTGCTCAAATTTACTATCTCATGCTAAATATCTACATTACCTACGAGTTCGATTATACAAGTTTCGGTTTTATGACAGTGAGAATGTTAACGGTGATCAAAATCTTATATATTTATATCTACTGGTAGGGGTTCTATTTGGTCTTACTTTGGGAAAAAATGTGAAAGTGTTGGAGAAACTTGCAGGCAATGGCGTAGCTAGGAACATAATAGGATCGAGCGTGACTTGCCTTAAAATCACTTAACAGGATGACATGATAGCTTTACAATAAAACTACTTTTTCGGATTTTATCATGTTTTATTTAATTATTTAATCAGCCCGACGTTTCAGAAGCTTTACAGCAACCATGGTCACGGATGGACTATATTTATTATATTTCAATAGAGAAGGTGGCTGGGTTCTTCCCTCTGCTTGGGACCCAGTCATAAGCATAATCAAATCAAATACTAAACGTAACACCTCAAGACAGCAATATATAATAAGTACTGCTTGTGTTAATCGGAACAACTAAATAATTATAATTCTTCGGTACTTTGAATAATTTGTAACATCAGGACATCTGTCATCTCAGTCTACTCGTGGCCATGGTTCCTGTCAAGCTTCTGAAACGTCGGACTAGTTAAATAATTGAATAAACCGCGATAAAATCCTTAAACGTAATTTTATTATAATGAGTAACATCCACGTAAACTTAAGACATCACTATGATAGTAGTTTACTGCTGTCATGTTAATTTGCTGCTGTCGTTTTTAAATAAGTTCATGTTACGCCACCGCTTGCTTAAACTTACATCAGCGTCGACGTTCGGACTGAGCTCCTGCGGGTCGTAGTCATACAGTGCGACCATCCTCCTCACGGGCTGGTTGGCGTAAGCGTCTGTCCAGCGGTCCCGCGGCTTGGCAGCTGCCTGGCCCGTGGCCTCCTGCTCCGATACCTCCTCCACCATATTATGCGGCACGTAGCCCCGCCGACCGCGGCATTCGCCCCAGTAAAATCCGTCAGCGTCTTTGTCACCCCAAACCTGGCGAAGGAATTGGTTGTAAACTGTCAGCGATGAAGAAGACCTGGTCAAATTAAATTACCTCTACAGTTGCCCTATTTCTTTGGGGCGGTTCCATTGCTGCCGGCATGACATCTCGCCTATATGCCACTGGTGTAAAGTGATCGTCATGCTACGGCGGTCCATATGTTTTCTGAGAGTACAGATAGTCAAGAGCGTCACACGTCAGCATAACTTATGTTTGGGCTGATGTTTATCGCCGCTGCTCGTTACTGTTATATGGTGCTTCACCTGACTTCAACTTTTTAAAGTCACGGGACGTGTATAGCGTAGGCTCTGCAGGCTTGACCAGGAGTACGCACATTTTGTGTCACTCTCTCTCTGTACTGACCTGGTAACTTATTACGTACCTATGTACTATTCACATAATGTTTGACATATGATACTTACGGGGGTAAGTATCATATGTCAAACGTTTCTTGATGTCATCAAGTATCACATGCACCTAAGTTCCAGCAAGTATGAGCCATTTGCTTAACTGCGGTACCACGATTATGATGATAAGGCGTGACTGTGTTTTGTACCTTGATTGTATCTCCTTCACTAAATGGTAGTTCTTCGTCGCAGCTTTCTGGGTTGGGGCTCATGGTGGCGGGGTCATAGTCGAATAATGCGATGAAATAGCGGCTTCTCTTAGACTGTGGATGTGGTTGGTGCATTTGCGTCCGTTGTCCCGGGTGAGGTCCGCGGGGGCCCGCTGGAGGGCCGCCCCGAGGACCGTATTGGGACATTGGACCCTGTTGGACTTGTGGGTTTGGCTGTGAAATAACAAATGGTGTTTATTACCTATATCTTAGCAACTTAGGGCAACGTGCACTTCTATAAAAATACTAGACTAGTACTTACAAGCTCATAGTTAGTGTTAAAGTTCAAAATTTTTGTTAATATTTAACTAGCATCTATTTTTTCTAATAAGGAAAAACTAAGAATAAGCTAATTGAAGGGGCAGAAAAACCAAGAAAACGACGATCCGGTTCAGGTTGAATGGATTATGGCATTCATTAAAAATGATTAAGACCGTATGATAAAGTATATTTTAAAAAATGTACCTATGTATGCAATTGACACACCTTAGAATTGTGAATTTAGTATAGTGGGTCAATTCAACTATAGGAGGCTTTAGACGCGTGCCGGCGCTTATTGGCATCCATATTATTGCCATGCAGATACATTGTCTTTCTTTCCCTTCTCCCATCTAAAGGGCCACCGGCTACTCACACTACACCGTTACATGTGAGACTTAGGAAAAACGAACTTAACTTAAGATAAATTATACGAAGTCTGGCCATAAATACTGTTACAATTAAAAGTAAAAAATATTACATTTGAATTTGGAATCTGTCATTTTTACACGATTGTTCATTGTTCATATTAAAATGGGATGATAAAGAGAACAGAATCGCTATGATTACACAACGTAGGTAAGGAGCCAAATGCAATTTTTAACTCCCACACTCGGTATTACTCAAATGTTCGTGTACCAGGCTATTAATATGGACAATAAGACCATCTCTGTTTGTGACAGAGAAAGGTCTTGCCGTCCATGTAGTGTTCGTACGAAAAAGGTGGTCAAAATAGTAAGGAAAAGAATTCGAAGAAATCCTGGCCAAAAAATTTTATCGCGTGAAATGAAGATAGCACCTGGAACCATGTCTAGTATTTTAAGAGACGTCTTAGGACTTGCAGCCTATAAGAGATGTCCTGGTCACTTCTTAACTGGTAAATTAAAGATTAATGGGGTGGTAGAATCGAAACAATTACTGAAGAGGTACGCAAAGGGAGGTCACAGAAAAACTTTGTTTACGGATGAGATTTTTTTTTACAATTGAGCGTCATTTTAACAAACAAAATTACTGTGTCTCTAAGCTCCCTAAGCTCTAAAGAAGTTTCCCAATTAGTCGTCAGAGTGTAACGTGGCTATTATCCGACATCACTGAAGGTTTGATGGGGTGTTAGCTATGAAGGAGTGAATGAGCCATACTTTTGTAAAAAAGGTATCAAAACATCGGCACAAGTGTATCAAGATACCATTCTGGAGAAGGTAGTTAAGCCCCTTAATAAAACCACGTTCAATCACCAAGTATGGTCCTACAGGACCTATAGGACATAAAGCTCGATCTACCTAATCTTGGTTAAAACGAACGTTCCGGACAAGATCAGAACTGAAGACGTCATCTAGTCCCGACCCTAATCCGCCGGATTATGATTTATGGTCAGTTTTAGAGTGAACATCTCATATTTTAGAGACAACATAAACGCCATAATAATTTGAAGTCCCTAAAACAATCCATACGATTGGCAGTGAAGAATTTCCCCATGGAAGGAGTGCGGGCTTCTATTGATAACTGGCCCCAACGTTTAAGGGACTGTGTTGCAGCCAATAGGGACCACTTTTAATGAGTTTTATATTTTTAATTGTTTTATAGTTTTATATAAATGTTAATTGCAAATTAGAATGTTTATTTTCTTTGTTACAACATTTTCGGCAAGACTGGGTATTTATTACTGCACACCATTATATGAGATTCAAATCGCATTGATTTAAAAGAAGTTTCACTTCAATATACGAAATAATAAAAATGATAAATACCTGATGTGGGTTGGGAGGGCGGCCCCGTTCGTTGTGGTTTCTAGGCGGAGGATTCTGATACTGCTGCGACTGTCCGGGATAAGGGTGCTGCTGGTTACTTGGAAACTGGCCGCCCGGTGGAAAGGGGGGTTGCTGCGTGCCATGGTAGGCTTGTGTACTCTGGAACTGCTGATTGGAAGGCGGCTGCGACGCTTGTGCAGGTTGGGACGGCTGCTGCTGACGTCCGTACGAACCAATACATTAATAAGGTTAGATTTTCCATTAGAAAAGCCAAAAGCAATTCATCAAGCACATAGCTAAATCCTTTCGGCGTAATGCGAACGCAAGCGTTATACTTTACCTTCATTCTTAAACAAAACATTCCGTTGACAATTCTATTCAATCCCCCATGCACAACGAAAGCTAGCGTGCAACGCACTTCTCATTCCTCCATAGCATAGACAAATCCAGACCGGTTAATTCAGCCAGCGATGTGCATTATCCCAAAAATCCCATTGCTCAAATCCTAGTTGAAAAAAAATTAACACATAGACAGGATAGGGTATCCGGGTATGTTGGAACAAATTGAAGCCAAGACAGCATGCAGAGTAAATACAACACGTCGCTCATGCTGGATGGTATGCTGTATAGAGTGCTGTGAGGAGTCTGCCACCTATCTGTCGATGAATGTGTCAAGACCTTGGATAGTGTCGGACGTGGACCTGTCGGACATGAACCCGTGTGTGTATGGAAGATAACAAACAACACAGAACAACAAAGTGGAAGTTTGTGATTGAGATCCGAGAGAAAGAGAGCAAAGTGAGTGGTGCGAACATGAAGAGCACATCGAACAGCTAGGAGAGATCGCAGACCTGTCTTCGGCGCGATGCATCTTCCTCTTCACTACTTGGCTCCACCGCTCCCTCTTTAGTGATTTCGATGGCCGGTATTCCCGATTGCTGATACGTACACGGTCATTCAATAACATCGCTTATAAAGACATGAACATGGATAATGAAACAGAATGTGATAAAGCGAGTTTTATTAATCAAAGCATGAGAAAAGTTGACGTGGAAGAGCCACGAGGCTTGGCAAATGCTTTTGCGTCAAGATAAGCTGCAGAAAAAGATACGTTGATAGCGTTGCGAGTTTTAAACGATGCTTAGAATCGTTACTACCGTTTTTCATGTCAATGGTTGAAGTATATTATGTTCATCAAATGAATGTACTGTATGAGATATAGCGAATGGCGATGAGTAACCGTAATAAGAAACAATATTGAACAAACTATCACATGTTCTAGATTCAAGTGAACGGTATCGTCTTCAGGTGTGATAATTTATGTAAATATGATATAAAATGTTTTTTTGTTTATTTTAATACAAATACTTTTCTAATAAATACTCTTATATAATCATACTTTTGTATGCATTAATGCTAGACGTTCTAAAACGTATTCTTTGTCCTCTACTGATATTCGAATAACTCTACTCCATTTTTATACATAAGCACACTCAAAAAAGTATTGTTAGTTTGAAGTATGAAACGTCTACATTAGTAAAACATATGTATATATAGTAGCTATTAGAATTAGCACACCGTGTTCATAAAACTAAACAACTAAAAACATAACCGAACACTCCAAAAAACTCAAACTATAAACAAAAAAATGGTGTATATAAATAAAAAATAAAAATTCAAAATTATTTATAAGACGTGTTAAATTCCTTACCGAAGGGGTTATTTTGTCGAATATACTCTTTAGGAGACCTGTGCCGAATCCGCTTGTAGGCTATGGAAAGGTGTATAACAGTCATGTGAGAGAGAGAAGCAAGTTAAACTTGAGGTGACAGTTTGAGAATATAAGTCCATGAGGGGTACTGTCTGTGTCACAAAGTACAAGCTCTTTATCTGTTATAGAAAAATAGTAATTGTGGGGTGTCGTGCTTAGTTAGATATCGGCCAACAGCTCTAGAGACTACTGAACTAGTCGCAAGCATTATGCATTTAATTTGGACGTTGAGCCGAGTGCATAGCATTGAGATCCGCGTGTTAGTGTTGTTACCGGTCGGCAGGAAACTACTCGACATTTAGAAGATATCAGCGACAGAATCACAGGAGATAGTATAAAGAGTGCAATTTGCAACACCGATAACACACGAAAAGCAATTTGTTGTGATTAAACCAACATCTAAACCGAAATTATAATAAACTGTTATTACACATTTGCCTTGCACTCGTAAGGTTTAAAAACTGAGAGCAATTCTGAAGTTCTTAATTCAAATAACAAATTGCCTTCCGCCTGTATGAGCTTAAGACACTGATTAATAATAATGACATCTAATAAGATACAGAAATACTTAATTGTAATTTCAACATAAAAAATTAATAAAAAGCACTTGATGCACTTTCAAAATAAATTGTTATCTATGAATATGAATAACACACTTAATATACAACACTGATTTGCAAACTAAATTTAACAATAGTGCTAACAACAATAGACATTATTATCATATATATTCATTTCAAATAATCCAAAACAAATTTAATTTTGATGAAAGCGGGTAATTTGGGCACCTTATTTTCTTTACTAGGGTCAATTTTAAAATTACTTAGTCGAATAAGAAGTAGGCTGGTGATACTGGCAAATTAGATTACTGTCTCGATTGTTTTAAAAATAAAATGTCTATAAAAGGAATAGAGTTTTACCTGAGCCGCTTGTTGGTCGTGACGCCCGGTCGGGAAGATCTCCTTATCGGACAGATTCTCATCATGCTCTATAACTTGCTGTTGTTGTTGATAAGGTTGGGGACGTTGCATGCGATACGCCGGAGCTTGTTGGTTCTGACCGGGCCCCGGTCCGCGAGGGATCCTCGAAGCTACCCCCCGAAGTACGGCCGGGGGGATAGGAGTAGGGGCACTATCACTGGACTGGCTGTCTCGAGATTTAGTTCTCACCTGCAACGATATCGTGTTTATTGCGAGATCTACATACGTGTCCGAATCTTCGAACGAAAAAATACAGAGCGAAACTAGCTTAAGCGTAATACTTACAGTGACACATTTTGGATTGAGCCCGATCAATTTGCCAATATCGATGAGCGCGTGATCACCCGTCGGAGAATCAACGTCGGTCACCTTCTTCCCGTCGGCGTACACTGCGTACCCAGTAACAGGACCGGAAGCGGGCGGACGGAGCACCGGTTGCCAAGTCACAAGCAGGGTGCCGTCCTGAGGTCCAGCTTCCACCTGCGACACCGCACCAATCACCACCAACAATCCAGCAAATTTTTAAGGCCAATTGGTTTTACGTCCACACATACTATTAAGCCACATCGAGGGAGGAACAGGGAACTAAGCTACCAACAATGTGAGCGGATCCAATAAATTTTTATCCTGACGCTGGATTTATGGTTGCGATTGACGCGACTTTCTCGAAATCGTCGATAGTGCCGCGTGCTTGAGGTAGTGTTTACTTAAAGGAGAGGGGTTGTGTATGTTGTGAAAATATTAATAGGACTGTTAAACACACACTTGTGAGCGTAAGAAAGCTAACTTTAAGTGCGTGTGCTAATCGCTTTAAATCTTAAGCGCAACTGTAATTTATTTACATAATTTGATAAACCATGATATTGTTAGGAATGAAAAGAGTATGTTTCAAGGTACATTCGTTTTCCGATTATATTTCTGCGAGCAGGATATTACAACTCGGCCGCAATATTTGTGCACCTCTGGAACTCGCCTCTCACTTCCCCTCCCGTACTTCCAGGCTCGTCTTGAAACTGCAAATAGCACTATACCAGAGCACCGACATGACGTCATCGACGCCAGTGGCACGAATATTGTGACTGGGTTGTATGTGTACCGTGTCAAGATATTCAACGCATGCTTGGATCTCATGCTAAGGGTAGAGGGTTAGGTTATATACCATTATTTCGTTAGGAGGGTCCGGAAGTCCTTTGGGTAACGTTCGGAAATCCGTATAGGCACCAGGCGCTTCTTCCACGGGCATTCCGGGTGGGCCGGCTCGCAAGTGCTTGGCTCTCACTGTGACACGATACTGTGTGCTCGGCGACAGTCCGGTGATAGTGTGACGATACACTCCGGGTTTTACGGTTCGAACCTAAAATAAATCGGATGATAGAAATGTAAAATCTTTAGGAAAAGGTAGTGCCGTGCTGCACAGAAGGATAGAGGAAGTGCAATGCATTGTGCATGATACTACATCTTCCTATGCAACATAATTGGGCCGGCACGACCGGGGAGGTACCTCTCGTCCACATAATACCGCCGTAAAGTGACATTTTCAGTGTTGCATTTTTTGCGGTGTGTGAGTAGCCGGTGGCCCATTAGGGGGTGGGGGTGAGAACACATCGGCATAGTAATTATATGGATGTTCATGGGCGCCGGTGGTTGAAGAAAGACCTCGATTTCTCATTTACGCCCTATTCTATAAAAAAACCTAGTTTAGAGCAAAAATAAGTAATATAATTCAAAACATTAAATTCGTAAACATTGGTCACGAAATATGTTAGAGAGTGCAAATTCACCGCTGAAAATATAAGAACTAATGTAATCAATATCGCGAAAAGGCCTACTTCGTTGACGGGGCAGTGTGACATTGACATCCCTAGGAAAAGAATTACAAATGGCCCAAGGTTCTGTAGGGGGAATCCATTTTAGTAATAGATGTTTGTCGAGCATCAACCTGGTCACATGTCGAGTGGGAGTAGCAAGAAATATTTCATCTTCGCATTCAGTGAATAAAAAAAATTGAATTTCGTAAACCCCACAGTGGAACAATGTAACCTGATAAGGATGTTAATAATACCAAAGAAAATGTTACAAAACTGAGTATTAATTTACAGCTGCTTACTTTTTCTTAACATGATATCTGTCGCCAAATATGTTCAAGGAATATAACCTGAGCGTCAATGTTTCACATGATTTTATTGATCATACACTTATCATAACGCGTGCTTTAAGACTTGCTTAAGAGGAAAACTTCAACAAAAGAAACAAATAAAAATCAGTGGGTACATAAAAGTTGGAGTGTATACACAATCCACTCTACTATTTATACATTCTCACAAAAGAGGTAATTTTATTTTTATATTTCTCAAATACTTAAAGATTACGTTTTGTGCTTGATCGACCAGAAGAGAAACGACAAAGTTTTATGCAACGTGTTCAGTCAGGTATGAGCCATCAAGAATTATATCACACACCTATAAGAGCATTGACCTCAGAATAGGCAATAACTTCTATTATGAAGCCTGCATTATATCAAAGTTTCACGCAAATGGGTACAGACACCTGAGAAATAATGATGATTATAATAGTAATAATATTACAAGACTTTACAATTTTTAGATACTACAAATAGTTTCCAAAAAAAAAAAAAAAAAAATCAGTGGACCCAGACCATACGTGGCAATCAGTTTTTAAATTCACATTTTAATGATGAATTAAAATGATGAATTAAATCAGCCCTAGACCAGGGCACAACTTTTAATATTTTAAAATCTATGTATTTCTTGTCTTGTTCATAAGTTGAAATCGGCCATCACAAATATTTGCCATAACTCATTCGCTAAATGAGGTGTTGTGATTGTATCGAAATTGTTATAAACAATAATTAAAATCATCAACGAATTGAGATGAATAAAAGATACAAAATTTTTCACTTTATTGCAATTCGTCATCATTGTCAGCCCTTATCGGTTTATTGTACTCTAATACGATTGACAATTCAGATTTTTTCAATGATCCTGAAAGAGGATTTGGTCCCCTTTCAGAATATTTTCTAATAGAATCTAAAAAAAAATTGAATTTAGAATTACAAACGTACGTCCAATTATACAGACTATTCAAGATATATCAAAGTTCTTACTTCAACATTGTTTACGCACACGACGTGTTGGTGGTTGGAGTTAGCCGGCAGCCACGAAATGATGGCCTGCGAGCAAGTCACTCCGCTCGCTCTGACGCATGTTGGTCCCATGTTCCCCGTGTCCCTGCCGATCACCATGGTACAGGCCGCGTCCCGCGATGTACGTCGAGTTACTGTTACCGACCGCACGCTGATCCGATGAGGCTAAACATGTCATTACATTTCATTATTTTACATTTCAATATAAAAACTGCAATCAAGTGGAAATTATACGTTTAGAAAATATAAATAGACTGCAGATGTATAGAAACACACATCGAATTTACAATTCCCTCGCGTTAGTGCTAGGTTTGAATAATCGACATTTCTTTTTATTACATAATGAATTAAAAGGTTAGACAAAGTCTGTTGTTGGCTACAGACTCCTGTACATCCGCACAGTTAGGGGTTATGGAGATCCGTTTCTTTCCTACGACGTGTTCCCAATGGGCCCTACGGCATCGCACTAAACTTGAATACGGGTAGTCATCACTTCATTTACTTGTAACTCCCGAATTCAATATTCTATCTTCCGATAGGTTTGGCTACTGGAGAATATTGGCATAAGTTCTATAAAAAATATTAAGTGGGGGTTCCAAATGCGTAGATCAATAGATTGAAAACGGCCGTATGAGCTTTGTCGCATATAATACCGCTTACAGATGAAGACTTTATTGACGCGTTTCTGGTATTTTGTAAGAGTCAGGTGGCCCAATGGGGGAATGGTGTAGTATAATATGCTTTGCTACTAAATAGCCACTGCTAGTTGCTCTATTTTTTAATTAGAAAGGACCACTGTCTTATTTAATTAAAAAGTAGAGAACTCTTAAAATTGCATAAAGTATTAAAAAGGAAAATTCATTTACACTTTTTTAAAGTAACTAATTTTATCATTTAGTTAAATTGACAACGCACAAACTGTGCATAGTTTATAAAATACTGTGTACGGTATGTATTTTTTTATATTTGGTGGACGATGAAATTTATAAATTTAAGACTACAGACATTGAAAATTATATATTCACGTTTTATTGCAAAGGCTGCAAATTGTAATAACATTGTAACCTTCAATATTTCCCTACTTTTGTATACCATTTGTGTTTCCTACGTATGATGTGGTGAGAAAAATATGATTGGAGATGTATCATACGATCTGTCTTGTTCTCCGGAACATCTTTTGATCTTAAATAATTAAATCGAAAAATTAGGCAGAAAAGATGTTATTGACAATGTTTCATTTAATTGAACTAAAATCCAAGACGGAAAATTATTTGTTTGTGTAGTTAGAGAGATTAGATATAAGAAGAATAATTATTTAATAAGATCGGTTGCGTACTTCGAAGTCTCATTTATTAGCATACCATTATTGCTATGTCTAGATACAATTTATTTAATGAAAATATGAAATTCACAGCCCTTGTTATTCAAAAATTATTGAGACTTACTCTGTTAGCATCCACTCCCTCAACCAATGCGCGGGTGCGTTCTGTGGCCTTAACCGTAGTCTTCAATACGCCGTCGACGTACACATGATAACTCTCGATGTTTGCTTGCTGCACCCCCTCAGGCGCCGTCCAACCAATCAGCACGGACTTGTTGAGCTGTCTCTCCAGGCTGAGCTGACGCGGGGCCGGCACTAGCGACGAGAAAAACAGCTCGGCTGTTCAGGTCCGAGGATATATCGCGAAGAGGAGAATAGCCAGGCAGGCGAAGTGCGAATGTGCGGAAGCGTGCAGCGAAATTCAGTTCAGGAAGGTAAGTCGGATGGGATTTTCAACTAACTATAAATTTCTATCACTATTGTCAATGGTGTGTGAAATTTAGATTTGTCTTTTAATTTGAAAATTAAGATTCTACATCTAAATCTAAGGTATTCGTAAATTGAATGAGGACCATGCGGATTTTTAAGAAGCGTTCGATTGAGTTTACTTTAATTTTTATCTCAAAGTATATTATCATCTATACTTCTACTTAAGATAGTTATTGCTCTAGAAAGCTGCTACTCTGGTATTTGTTTTATCATTGGATTTATAAGATAAACATAATTTGTAACACTCATGATTTAGTTTGAAATTAATGTTTGTAAATGCTACTTACCATTGTCATCGTCTTCTGGACCCTCGCTTATATCGGCCATTTCACTTAGCCTAGCTACCTCTCGGCTAAGTGATAGATCACTTATGGCAGTAGTTGCCGTTTCATCTACATCTCTTAATGTAGCAACAACAGCCTAAGGGTCAAGGGAAATATTTCAAATCAGTTGTTAAATATTGTTTAATTTGCCTTAACAAGTTTACTTCAGTTTTATTCTTTACCTGATGAAACTCCAAAAGATCATCGCCGACTAATCTTTGCACAAAATTAGCGGGCACGAGACCACGCCGGCCGTCTAATAGCTCTGCATCCAGCATAGTCGCATTTGGATCTGCTTGACCCCATACCAGAAGATAATCACCCGCACATATTGATAATTCTCCTTCTGCAGTTTCAACACTACAAACATCATTTATGACAACAATTTAATTATAAAGTGAACATAAAAATAAGATTATTTTCTGTTAAGGCAGAAAACCTAAACTTTCAGTGCTATTGTGTCTTAATTGAATATAATAAATATTAATTTATTTTACTTACTCTGGTGGATCGTAAGAAAATCTGGCAATATATACACAGCATCTTCCCTTGCCTGGTATATCCAACATATCAACCTGGGGCTCAGCTGAGCCACCTCCATTCATATAATGCGTGTTTCGGACTGTAAATTCGTAAGGTTTATTAATTTCCTATTTATATGTTATATTAAGTACCGTTAAAAATGGTGAAAGCAACATACCCTCCATATCCAACATGTTATTTGGTAAAAGTCTTATAGCTCTCGGTCCCCGATCGTGACAGAATGTTGATTCCAATGTTCCTAGTCTATCAGTTCCAAATTGGTTATCTAAACCTAAATTCCAACCAGGTTGATGTGGAGTTACCGGTGTTACAGCTCTAACTAATGGTGGATTACTAGTTCCAAATCTAGTTAATCCTAAATCGATTTCGTCCATTGGCTTTAGTTTAATATTCATCGCGTTCGCTCCCAGACCACTCGACAAAAGAGGATTTGTGTAAGTGCCAGCGCCGGTTCCATATGCATTAGTGCCAGTTAAGCTTGTGTTCAGTGCCCCGAGCTGCGTGCCTCCTGTGAGATTTGTCAGCGTGTTCCCAAGTGTGCCCGTTAATGTAGACTGTATTCCAGCTAACGTACTGCTTAATCCCGTCGATAAACTCACTGGTGGATTGTTTAAACAGCTCGTTAGACCAGTTCCCTGTAGCGCACCCGTGATGGATGGGCCGGTAAGGTTCGTTCCGAGGTTCATTCCGGAAACATTTCCCGTAATATTCTGGAGGTTGGATTGTAACCCTGCCAAAGTGCTGGAAATTTGACCTATATTGTTAACTAATGGAGCTGTCACTGGATTAGTGAATGTTACTTGATGAGTATTGGTCATGCCGTAACTCGACGGAATTGGATTGGAATATGAAGTTGGGTTGTGAACGCCCATGGAGTAGGCGACGGAATTGGAGCTGGGGGCGGTGAATTGAGACTGCGTGGCGTGAAGAGCTGACAGGGTCGGCATGGTGCTGCTCTGGCAGAGGACAACGTGACCTGCCGTACTCGTGTACGAGTGAGGCAGCGGTGACGGCGTCGGTGAGTGGAATTCACCCAGTGCCTGGTTAGACCCACTCTGTTGCATACCTGTAAAAATATGATTTACTTAAAGTGTATGTGATAGTAATCTTGCAACGTAATAAAGTATTCTTTACTTTTCTATCTATATATAATGACGATATATTAATACAATATTCATATCAAACAAAGTCCCCAAGAGCTGTGTCGAACACATACATGTGTTCCATTTTCTCCTAATCAACAGAACTGATTTTTATATGGCCTTCGCTAAGGGATAGAGTGATTCCCGAGGAAGGCTGAGAAAAAAGTGAAGGAGAAGTATGTAGCTTTTTAGGTAACCGCCCGGCTTCTGTTATTCACCGACCAAGCCGGGGCGCTTCGCAAATAGTTTTAGAAATTAGTTATTGATCCTGTTTAAGTACTGTGAACTTCATATTAAGAGGGAATGAAATGTCTAGTATATTTATTTTATATACTCTTAATGATTAAGTACATTTACTTAAAAATGTATATTTTATAAATTTTAAACAAGTTGCTGTAAATTCTTTTATTTAGGTGGTACCTATCTGAATTATTTATAGGATTAATAAATTATTAGTTTCCTCCAGAGTGTAAACGGAAATATTTAACCACTAAAGAATGTTTCGCCGATTCATTCATTTATTCATTCACTAAGCGGACACGTTGCTTATAACTAACAACTTTGGGCTTGATCTTGATATGAATGAATATGATAGAGATAATAATAATATATAATCATTATTCTATACACGATATATAGATTAAAAGAAAACGATTCCCGTATAGGCCCAATGTGCATTTAAACCACATTAATTGGGGCGGCATGGCGTTTCGTGTGGCGTCTGAGTTTCCGGTGGCCCATAGCCATAGTGGTGGAGGGGATGGCGGAAGTAACACGTCTGCATTAACTTAATGCTGATGCATATAGGCGTCGGTCGTCTCTATAAGATTCCGAAAAAACGTTTGTCCCCATCAAACATTATTTCTCTTTTGTCTGTGTGAAAACTATAGCTAATATACCTCATGGAACCGGAGAAATATACCAGCATACTTAACGACTATGCGGGTCACAGGCGCTGGCGAGAACTCGGCAACGTTCCTATATCTATTTGCTTTGTTAGTAACAAACCATGTGTAGTCGATCGAGTGTGTTCCAGTTCAGCCAAGATCCGATTGTCCTGTTCGATCTTCGCCATGATCCGTTCGATCTCGGAGGCTGGTTGGGCGATGGTAGTGGACCAGGTCGCGGTCGTGGTCGCTCCCCGGGCGCGCATGGCCGAGGACAGTTCCAGTTGGAGCTCTTCGCAGCGCACCGTCTCCAAGGCAGCCTGATGAAAAGATTACAACGAATTATAGATAATGAACTAAGATTAAATTGAATATAAAAACCCCGAATGCTTAAAATATTTGTACAAGCTGTACAAAATTTCTACATCAATATTTTTATATTACGTCCTTACATATGAAATTGGCGTTATGTATGGGAAGAACAGAAATTCGAATACTTTTAATAAAACATATTTAACTAATCAAAGTATGAACCACTGTTTTCTGTGCACTTTTGCCACCTCATAGATAGTTCATTGGTCCCTTTACTAAAAAAACCGTCGGACGGGAATCAATAAAATCTTTAAAGGGAATATGGACTGCCCCAACGGAGTTGATTGTTTTCCCTTGCAAGAATTTCCCATCCAAATTTCTAAAACAATCTGTTGCAGCAAGGTCCTGGCTGTACGGAGGACGTCTTAGATTTTCCAATTGAAGGTCTTCTAATTTGGATTGCGTCTGCTGCGTAGTGTGTGGTCTAGTGTTAACGACAAGCAGCAGTTGGCGTGGAGACAAGCCTAGGCTGTTTAGCTAGCTTTGCCATCATGGTTGGCAATCGCTAATAATAGACATCAGCTATAATAGTCTGGCCAGATATGAGAAAACTGTAATGAACAATACCGGCGCCAGTCCACCAAACGCTTACAAGTAAATTTTTTGGGGTTAATTTTCGTTTGGGGCAGGATTCGGCTGGCTGGCCAGGATCCAACTATTGCGCTGCGCGCTTTCGATTATCGTAAAGAATCCATTTTTCCTCAAAGATAATGATTCGGTTTAATATAACTTCATTATTGTGCCGATTTAGTAATGTAACGCGGCAGTCGACGCGCGTTTGCCGGTTTGCTTCAGTCAATTCATGAGGCACCCACCTTCCAAGCTTTTTTATCTTCCCAATTTGCTTTAAATGAATTAAAACAGATTTATATTTTTAATATCGCAAACTGCAGCTAACTCGGACGTGTTTTGTGATGGATCCGCTTCCACAATGGCCTTCAAATCTTCATCATCAACTTGGGTCTCAGGCCGTCCACGGAGCTTGTTCTTCTGGTCAAAATTTTCAGAACGAAAACGTTGGAACCAAAAACGAAATGTGTTTTCGTTTGATCGACCGTCATACACATCATTCACCCTTCAAGTCGTTTCCGAAGCATTTGTGCCAAGGCGGAACTCGTGCTCGTAAATAATGCGATATTTTATGTCTTCCATTTTGTAAAATGAGTGACGCGAACAGAAAAAAACACGAGGAAAGAAAACAAATAAATAACATTCATCGAAGCACAAATACATGAATAAATTACTGTACAAATTTGAATTTGGAATTCCTTACCAAAGAGGAGAAAGTCGTGATAAAAGTGGCCAGTACGAAAGACACCAATGTCATATGTAAGACCCTAATATATGGTTTCACCCACGGAAAATATATCTACAGAAAACACATTTTTTGGTATAAAACCTAGAATTATAGGGTATATCGTCCCCCACGGAGACGGGTTATAAGACCGACCAAGTGCGGTCGTTAAAGGATGTTTAAAAGCCGAATATATGTCCATCTTTGTGACTGTCAAGACAACAATGTCTTGTTGTTGTTGAGTACAAACTCAGGAACCCTTGGAGGGATTAAGCTGCCAGACAGATAGACAGAAAGACGAACAACAGTGATCCTATAGAGGTTCCATTTATAGGAAAATATACGAAACCCTAAAAGCAACAGAACTACTCTAAACGCATAGGCACCGGCATGACTTTACTTTGATATGTGAACGAAGGTATTTCTGTAAATGTACACTGATTGTTAAATTAAATGTACACTGTTGGCTCTCCTTACAAAGTGATCATCCTTCGGTTGGCTTATCTAAAACGTCAGCGCATGGCTTAGGTAGGTATTATAAATAAGAAAGGGCACCATCCCATTATGTCGTCCCGATTTCTCAACAATGCAGCAAAGGCACTACCTCTTACAAGACTCGTGGAATGTTGCACATTTTAGACTATCTTTTACAAGTCCCCCATTTTCTTGTTACTTCCAGATGTCTTTTACAGACAAGTAAAATGTAAGGGAATGTCGTCATTTTCCTTCACTTTGTCTATCTCTCTGACACGCGACTGCAACTGTCTGACGTTGTCGCAGCCTTGGCACCAATACGTTGTGCGTTTGTTATAAACGCTAAAGTATAAACCCAAAAAGTAGTTTCTTGCAAATTATTCTTCACTCGTGTAGGTACTTACTAGAGGAGTATATGAGTTTAAGGCAAAGTTATATAAAAAAAGTTTGTTTACACACCTTCTTCTCCAGCTCGCGCACTCGCGACTGCAACTGTTCGACGTTGTGCGCGTCGAGCGGCGAACGCTGCGCGGTCCGCAGCTGCGCGAGCGCGTCCGCGTGCGCACGCTCTGCGTCCGCACGTGCGCGCTCTGCGTCGCGCAGCCGCCGCGACAGCGCGTCCGACTCACCGCCGCCCGATATGCCGTACCCGCTCATATCCTGCGACACACGAAAAAATATACATTATTGCACAACGAATGCAAAGCATTAAAGAGTGCATTAATAATAATAACTGCGTAAGAAGTAGGGCCCTTCTTGTTTTGTAATGGAATCAAATCACCGTATCCTGTAAGGTGATGGTTTTTAGTCGCGCATTGTGTAGCGTTCCAGTGGCACAATACATAGCATTCAGTAAAGGGAGAGCCGATCACTTAAGCGCCGCCATTTTTGCCTTTACCCTCTCTAGGCCTAATTGTTATACTCTAGAGGTGTAAACACGACTGCTCGTTTGTTCATTAAAGAAATAATAATATTCTTGTCCCTCTACCTAGGTCCCCCATTTATTTAAGTACCTAAGATACTGGGTCCCTACTAGGATTAATAATCTAACTGTCGAGTGATACCAAAGATTTTCCAATAAAAGCTCTTCAATCTTTGAAGAATCGGTTATACAAAAAGTCAGAATTTTTGGAGCTACATGTATTTATAGTCCAGCACTTTCACTTTATGTTCGGTTTCGTTATTTATAGCCTGATAGGCCTGCTCTAACAAATTGAGCTCGTCGTTTGCGCTGGCGTGTAACTTTCTTATGTCGTGAGGTTTGAGTTCCCTGAATTTGTTACTTTAGCCTAAATGTAAGATACAATATTTTTATTTTCCGTTATTAAGATACTAGCTATTCCCCGTTGTTACCCTCACGATAAATGTACCCCTAGGGAACCTCCTTTACTCTTGCTAAACTTGGAGAGCTGGTGAATGCGTGATGTGAGCGTTAAGAAAACGAGAACAACTTTACTTTTGTTTCACTTTAATTGCATGGCCTAAACTCACTCGTATTTTACAGCTTACCATTAGTAAAGTTGCCATTTTCACATGATATCAGGTTAAGTAAACAGAAACAATTTCTTAAAACTGTTGCATTGTGTTCAACTATCGATTCAAAAAAATCTTGGAAAGTAATCGTAAGTTATCGACATTAAAATAATGACACTAGTTCCGATTAACAATTTCCGCCCTGCATTATTCAACGATTCGCTTTTTTTTTAATGAGAGAGTAACGTTGAGGTGCAAAAGAGGCATCACGCATAATTAATTCGTTTTAAAATGTATAATCTAGTTTTATAGTGAACTATAATCGATCCTTAACTTCAAGCAGTGCCAATTTATCGTAAGCATACTGGCCACGCCGGCAGTTAACGCAGCGTCAGCGTCGCCGCCGCCATTGCTCTCTACTTCAGGAAAAGGAAACTTCTCGCTCTGTACGGCGTGGTACAGTGGAGACAACAAAGAATAATGATTTCTTTTCTCGAATTTATTCCATGTATACTACCTTTATTTGACCCTCTTTACTAATTACTGTGTATAGAATAGGACAAACAAGCACTCGAAGATTGGATACAACCTATAAATTTTTTTTTCGTTTTATAGTATTTTTTTTGTAAACCTTACAAGCCTAGCCTCCTACCTACGATACTGACCACCTGAAAGTCGCAAGCCGCACGGTATTTGGCCAAAAGTTAAAGACAAAAGCAATTGCTATCTATTTAGTTAAATTAATGTATTTGTAATGTAGAAATGTAAATTTGGATTCTACTTATTTACAAAATTTTATACTGTGCCAAATTTCAGAGCACGTAATACACATAAAATGGATACAAAATGTTAGCTGAACATGTTAACTTTATGATAATGTATTGATTTTCTGTGATATTCGGGCTAAGTGCTCTCTCATATCTAATCGATTGACGTCATTCATTACGTTGACAGTTATATCTACCGATACGTAGTTACGAAGGCTTTTCGTTTTTTTTTTTAACTAGCAGTGCCACGAGGTTTCACCCGCGTAACTCAGGCGCTATTGACCGTAGGATTATGATACGTAACATATAACCTTCCTCATGCATATATCTGTCATGTACAAAACTAATTACTCGCACCCAACTTCTAGTTTTTGAGAGTGTTCAAACAAACAATCAAACAAACAAATGCCCAACTTTATTATATTTGTATGGGATTTAAAAATATATTACATTAAAGGGTATGCTGCATTGCAGCTAAATTGGTCCATAAGTTGATGTCATGTACCCTATAAAAAATTTAAAAAAAATATGAAAACATAAAACCCGACTGCTTCAATATTACAAACATACTAAAAACAATTAAAAAATAAGGCTAACTAGTAGTTGGGCCTCATTATACAGTCGTGTTTTTATTTTCTTGCCTTTTTCTTTTATATGTTAGTTAGGTTAGGTTCATACAATTTTTTAAGATTTTACATTCTTATCGATATTTTGTATACGATGTATATGTATGCTACAGTGACTGTGAATGAATAGGAGTGAAAATCTAATTATTATTATTAATTTTTTCTAATTATGCTCTCCTCTCAGTCGTTAACAGAACGTGTAATAAATATGATGAGTAAAAGCTCATCACATATAGTATACAACATGGTCCCTCTATCGTTTCCTCACGACTCAGACATGCTCTGAAACATGTGCAGGGACAGAAAGGTAGAACTAAAAATTAAAATTTTGTATCAACAGGGTTTAACAACGAATCACAAGGGTGCGCCAGCTCCTCGTACACAATCTGCGTTACAATATAGATGTAGTAGCAATAAGTAATGTGAAACAGGGATAAACATGCCGCACGAAATGCGCAATAAATATATAGCTAGGTTATCATTGTTAGTTACAAAGTAAATCGAATAGTCTTGTTACACCTAATGCCAATCATATAGGTCCGAGCGCAACAATGTACCTAAATAAGCTTACGGATATTGTAAAGGGAAATCTATTATTGACCTTATTTGTTTTTTTTTTTTTAGTTGTAATTGTTAATAATATGTATGTGCTATCTGTAGCGCTATTGATTTTCCTAACATAAAAAAAACAGTGACCAAACTTTCAAACACTAGTGTTCGTAGCGCACGCTCGTAGCGCCCCGAAACAGCTCTTAGTGAGCTACGTAGCACGTAGCCTAGTGACTACGACAAAAGCTGGGTAAAACTTTTCGAGCGTATGTATTTGTCACAGTCAAATTGAATAAATGGCTGTATTACTTTACAGCTAGCCATTTTAAAAAAATGGTCCGCTTTGTATTGCGGCGAGTCATCTATTAGCCGGATTGAATTCGGAGTGAAAGACCACTAGAAAATTTCGGCGTTATATTTTATTCAACATAGCTATCCGTAACGTAGTAGGGGTAATCGATACATTATCTGTCTCTTTTACTGTTTATAGTACCTAATTTTAACACGCGCGGCGCTACTTGATATTGTTATACTTATAACAATTATTGACGAAACAAGGAAATGTGGCACAAGTATGTGTACGTGTAAACAGTGACTTTAAAAATTAATTACACAATTAAAAGATTTCTGTTCATCTCAGTGTAGAATAGTGAATATGTCATGCACGAAAGAACGAATTTCGGAGTAAAAAAGCATATTAAAGACCGGTAAAGTGGCAATGGGTTTTAGTAAAATAATTCTAAAGACTATCCATATCACCAAAGTGTGCGTACTTTTCTTACACCAAAGTATCGAAATATTGCTTTGTTTTGATACTTTGGTACACAAAAAAGTAAAGGAATATGTGGCTCCAGACATTTACTAGTTCAAGTTATTAATAATAATATTTGTGGACTTATAAAACCACATTAGCCTAGCCCAGTGCTAAGAACCGCAAGGACTTGTGTAGGTACTAGACAACTTTTTATAAATTTAAGAAATCTCATATATTTAAGATTTTTATTCTAGAGATACATATAATATTTAGATGAACATTCATGAGCTGAGCGGGATTCGAAGCCGCAACCTCTGGCGTAACATGCATCTCTTATCCGGGCTATGTTGCCACTGTACCAGCCGGTCGTCAAAAAAAATAAAATTAGTTCCAATAGTGCTTTCATTCTCACAACTTGAGAAATACACACAATACTTCGAATTTGAAAAGACAATTACGAACTGCCAACGAATAGTAAATGATTCACTATTCGTTGCGAGTTCACGTTCTTTCCACGTAGGTACTTCACCATACTACCTGTTACTAATTCATAAACTGTTCGTCATTGAGCTCTTTGTTTATTGCAACGTTTATTTACGATTTTTATCCATATTCCAGATTGAAATCAATTTTGCTCCCTAGAGATTAAGTAGCTATTTTGGTCCCTGTTTACGAGGATTACTGCCTCCTTTCAAATAGATGATTAAAACCAATTTACAGTGTTATCAAGCTTGTTAAGCAGCCGTCCTGCGATGTCTTGATGAAGCCAGCAAAGTAACCGGGCACGGGAGAAATATATTGAGGACATATTAGTACTTTATGAAGTGCCTGGTCAACGTATAATATTGAGGACATATTAGTACTTTATGAAGTGCCTGGTCAACGTATAATATTGAGGACATATTAGTACTTTATGAAGTGCCTGGTCAACGTATAATATTAATCATCGTCACGCTGAGGATCCTGGAAATATTTATTTCAAGACCAAAATTTGGAAAACTAAGTTTTTTTAAGTATTATGGGGCAAAGGAGTAGTCTCATCCTTTCGCCGACTATTGCTGCCCATAGACATCCGAATCTTTGCCACGCTCCATTCCTCCTCCCCTCCAGTGGGCCACCGGATACTCACAAACTGCACGAAATACGACAACGTCTGTCTCTTTGTATCATGTGAGCGAGAAGTACCTCCGCGGTCGTACCCGCCCAAATCGGTTACAATGCAGCGTGGCACTGTGTTTTACTAAAGTGGTAAACGGTGATTATATAATAAATAATAATTATACGAGTTATAGACATTTGTAGCACAAGATGTGTGTAGTAAGTGAAGGCAGATTAAGCGAGGCTTACTTCAGCGCATTATGGGAGCCAAGATGAAACTTGTGAGGGCAATGAATTGTGTCGCGACGTCTGGACGGTACTGGAAATTGCGCCGCCGATTTGTCTGGCGAGTATTGTACGAGGCTTCATGTTATTAGGACGCTCCCGTTCGACCTATTTAATTTGGAGAGATGGAAATTGTGTGCCGTTCTGATAAGAACCATTAAATAGGTCATCACCGTTTCAAGGCTACAGTTATGTATCTGTGGTCGCTATTGTGTCAATTTTGATTGGTCCATTTGATTTTTTTTCCTCCAGGAGGACAAAGGCCACCACTTGATACCCTTTGATTTGATTGCGTCTGACCGAGGGAATGCTAAAAACTTAGGACCCCAACGAATTTAATTAAAAGAAAAAGGATTTATTGCCGGTTTTCGTCTGCAATGAAAGAGGAAACAGTACGAGATTGCAGTAACTTTAAGAGCAAAGAAAAGAGGCTGCAGCCAGGTGAAGCCCGCGGTTGGGCAGCGCGTGATGATTCACACATATCGACAAACCATTACATTTAATTACCATCTGTGCTCTTTGCGTTATATCGTCTGCTCAATAACTAGAATCATATAGCACCATTATGTATGCATAGAGGACTATTATTTATCGCTTAAAGTTGGATGGATACCAGATTTCACTCCTAATCTCCATCCTCCATAACTGAATGTTCAATTATCCACGATAAAACTGTTATCAACTCTCCGTTATATATGGTGAAACTGTTACCAATCCTCTGTTATCTTTCATTTTGATTCTGGTTAAAATGTAAGAGGGTGATGATTTCGTCGTGATGTCTATCTAGGTGGCAGTAGAATCAAATCACGGATGAATAGGTACATTCCAGGCAAGCGTACTCCACTTACGGCCATCTCATCACTTTATACCAGGTGTGGATGTGTTCAAACGCAAGCCTATTAATTCTAAAATAAAACTATCGATGGCGCCATCCTTAGATATGTGTAAATTTCCCGTTGTCTCCTCAACGCCGCGCCTGAATAATAAATAGAACTCATCAAAATTCTTCACTAGATAGTTTACTGGCTAATGACCAATAATTTTAGTATTCAATTTAACAATACAATTATATAACTCGTCCAAGTGAAGCCTACATTTTTGATTGTCTAGTTGCAAATGGGCATAGGAGACGGTCAATTTCAGATGTGATATTGGCACAGATAGGCATAAATAAAGAAAAATACATTCAATTCAATAAAAATAAAATAACTTTGTATAGTCAACAAAATTATGAGTCGAAAAAGGATCTATTTCCTAACTAGCGGAGCCTAGCGGTTTTGGAGCGTCTCATTTTGAGAAAGGAGACGCAATTGGGTTTGGATAATATTTACCACCTACAGTTGGACATTTTTCACCTCATCTATTCGAAAATTAGGAAGAAAACCTAGGTTCCATACCTATTTCTTCCTACTTTTTATACTCCATAATTAAACGCTGAATATTTTTCGTTTATTAATGTTCATAATAATGGTCAAACTATTATCTACCCTCATTATTTGTGATCAAACTGTAATTTATTATCGTTATCTATTGGCATAATGAAAGAGGGCAATGAATTTCGTCGCGACGTCTGGACGGTTCTGTAAATTGCGCCGCCGATGTGTCTAGCGAGTATTTTACGAGATTTCGTGTTTTTAGGGCACTCCTCTACGATCCATTAATTTCGAGACTCGTGTTTCATGTGCTTTTTTATTGTGTAGTGAGGCAAACGAACAATCGGTCCTTTTTACGCCTACCGACGCCCATGAAAATCCGTATAACTACTATGCCGATGCGTTGCCCCTCTTTCATTCTCCCCTCCAATGGGCCAACGGCTACTTAAGCAAACCGCTTAAAACGCGATAGAGAAGATGTCATTTTACGGCGGTATCATGAAACCGCGAGGTACCTCCCCGGTTGTGCCGGCCCAATTCGGCTGAAATTCAGCACCAGCAGGAGGCGAAATACCAGTTTCTTTATTACTATCCAAAGACATCCGCATACATATGCAGGTATGAACCCCATTTTTGCATTGCAGCTGTAGGCGTTATGCTAGAATAATAATGCTGTGCAGAGGCAGTCTTCTTATCGCGTTTCTTGCAGTTTGTGAGTTATTTGAGGGGCTGGCTTATTTGAGGGGAGGAGGGAAGGTGGACGATACATCTGCGTAGTCATCAAAAGATTCCGACTATTAGTTTCCACCCTCATACTATTACTTAAATAACATCTTCCCTCCTCCGCTCTAACAGGCCACCTGTAACTCACAAACCACCAGAAGACACAAAAGTCTTCGCCAGTTCGTTGGACTGTAGGGGCGGGAGCAGTAGCACACCCAAACGGTATATTGCTTATTAAATAATTTGGCGCTACAGTTGTAGCCCAGTTGTTGTGAAATGTGACATCGGTCAAATAGACTTTGTTAAGTAATCTGATTTGGCTTTGGAACTTTGGTATACAATAAGGGGCACAAATGGGAAAGCACTTTTCTTTAAAAAACTAACGGTATGATATAGCATTGTGATATTATATATTGCATAGCGTTATCGTTTTATATGACGTCATTACGTCAAATTCCAAACAGCCTTTAACAAAAAAAGGTTGTGGTTGACGACGCATGCTCCGCGCTTAGATTTGTCAGCGCTGGTGTTCCCCTAGGCTGTGTACTGTCTCCTACGCTGTTCCTTCTATACAGAAGGAACAGCGTAGTTATGCATCAATGGCATACTGCAAACTAGTGACCTTCATTGTTACGCAGATGATAGCACTGGGGATACTTTATACACTGGTGCCAACATTTCCCGGGAACACGTCAACGACTATTGGAACAAGTTTGTGTCTGAAGACGAGGATTTATTATTCAAAGTCTCAGGCCGACTAAATTTAGCACAATTTAACCCCATAAAACACATGTTTGGGCGTTTACCACTAAAACCCTTTGTCGTATCTCCTCGTTTTCAAAACACTACCTATCAACGTCAGCTAGTATCGGAATACTTAGCGTCGACATATCGAGTAACGATCAGTTCCGCGGTCATTTGCAAACGAAAGCTAAATTAGTCTCAAAAAAGCTGGGTGTGCTCACTAGGGCGGAGCAGTACTTCAATCCGGTCCATCGGCGGCAACTTTATAAGACGCAGGTACCCGTATATGGAGTATTGCTACCACCTGTGGGCCCAGCAATATCAGCTCGCTCCATTTGACCGCATACAACGTACAGCGGCTCGAATTGTTGCCGGTCCGGTAATTTCCGGACAGCTCGATTCTTTGGTCCTATGAAGAGATGTCGGTTTACTGTGCAGTGTGCGAGGAATTGTTCGTCTTCACACCAGCAGCCGAATTCCTTCTTCGGACATCGCGACAGATCTCAAATTTCCACGCCCATCACCTTTATGTCCGTAAATCCACAACTTTTTACCGCTTATAACCGATCTGTGGAACCAGCTGCCTACCTTGGTATTTCCGACCCGATACGACTTATAGGTCTCCAAGAAAATAGCATTACTATTCCTTAAAGGCCGCCAACGCGTCTGTAAGACGCCTAGTCTTGTAAATGTTTATGGGCGGTGGTAGTCACTGCACACCTGCTCGTTTGTCCCCTACCTCAGGAAGGTACGCCTCAATGAACAGTAGAAGCTAGAACTAGGTACTATAGCACTAACTAATTATCCTATATTAGCCTCAGTTTATAACGAGCCTCTCTTGTTTCGTTGCTCTCGGATACCGTTCTATTTGGGTCAAATTTAAAAATTACTTTAAAAAAATATTTGTATAGATGTCTTTCTGGAAAAAAATTTTTTTTTTTCAATAAATGTGAGTTTTTAAAAATAATATCATTTCAACTTAATTTAGACAGTCAGTAGGGTAGATACTTGTATCGTTAACATAGTAAGTTTGTCTTCACATAATAAATAATAAAAACAGTGCGACGTTTCTGTTGTTAGTTACTTTTGGGGCGGATGGCTAGCACAAAGTATAAATGCAGATTATCTCCGACGTTTCACGAATGTAATAAAATATTACGTAAGCGGTTACGCATATAGTCGGTCTGTCCGTAGGTGGAACTTACGTGCGGCTACAAAATAATCACAAAATCAATATCGCGACCCATTCAATGAACTCCGCGCCGAAAATCACCGGCCACGACATTGGCGCGACGCCATGACACGAAAAACGTTCCGAAATCTATACGATGCTGTAAATACTTCGTTATTTACTGCTTTTATGATAGGTGAGAAGGAAACTATTAAAAACATTGGGTATAAGTATAGGAGAAATCGGGTCACCTAGTTGAGAGTGATCACACACAGCCGGAATGCCACAGGTTTCATGTGATGTTCTTGTAAACTTGTGTACGTGTAAACACGCATTAGAAATTTTGATTCTTTGGCGTAACAAGTTGAAAACCTTTTCATAAGATTTATCTGTCGGCTTATTATACTTTTGTATAAAAACGAAACTAACAATAGAAAAAAGGTACTTAGTATATTGAAAGTTTTGTTAATTTTGATTGACACAATTGAAATTGACCATAGCTAACATCAGGGTGTCGGCTTTTCGTGACATAGCGTGCGCGCGTCGTATAATGTCTGCGTAACACTCATAACTTTCCCTAGCGCGCCAATAGAATTATAATTCCAAATAGAAGAAAAGCGGCTTCTAACCTACTAGCACCCATTATCATCCGCATGGTTAACGATTATGCAGATGCCTTAACCTCACCCTCTTAGAGGTCTCACAAACCACCCAAATTCGATAGCAAAGCCATCACTTTTAAGGCGGTATCATGTGAGTGAGATTTCCTCCACGACTTCCCACGTCGTGCTGAACCGATTCGGCTGTAATGCAGCAAGAGCACTACCTCGTGCTAAACTTATTTACAGCGTCACGGCTTCAAGATGAACAGTTACTCTAATTAACGTCAAATGTAACAAAGATCTTGGAATAGGTCGACATTTTTAAATAAAACTTAAATTAAAAGCTCGGGTAACAATACATTAAGAAAACGTCGGATAAAGGCGGTACAGAAACCGCTATTATGTGCCTATTAAAAACTGCACACTCTGCTCTGAATGTAAATAGGTGCACCATTTTTCGGTTGAAAACTCGGACAATCAATAAGAAGCTATTGTTATTACAATTTTATTTCAACGCTTGTTGTTATTTCAACGGATAAATCGCGGTTTATTTAGATATTAGCTATGCCCCGCGTTTCCATCCACGTAACAGTTATTGAAAGGAGACTACTAATTATTTTAGAAATAAAAAATGTATTTTCATGTCCTTCCAGATTATCCTAATATGTTGAGTCAAGTTTTGTGCACAGGAATATCAAACACAAATACAACATATTGTATTTATAATATCGTTAGGATTTGACAATAACGTGCCTGTTGCTGCTGTAAGTAAGCCGAAACTTTGAGATTGTGAAATATCTTTTTTGTAAGCAATGTGGGACAAACGAAAAATCGGGGTCATTTAGACTACCGGAGCTCATTAACATCCACACATCCAATCTGTTACAGTACAACACACACACAGTTTGAGTAAACAATACATAGCTCGTAAGTTTGTTGGCTTTGAATATTGTCTATAATATCGTTCACCTGTTCGTTGTAATCACACTTCCATTGTATATCCACGCACATTTCATTTTTATAGTATAGAGGACTAACAATCAGAGCATTTTGATAACTATCTACACCCATAGACGTGTCGTACAGACGCATCTGCATTCTCTGCATTATTTGGAGGGGAGGAGGGAACCCACCGGCAACTTACTAACAGAACGAAACGCGATCGCATTGCTGTCACTTTATGGCGGTGTCATGACTCCATCGATACATTTTCATATATTTTTTAACAGTTTGAATTAGAAAATCGATTATACTATTTTAACCATACAATTTCCTACGGGTATAATATTCATATATATATATGAATATTATATATAATATATATACTTCTTTTTAATTTCGCTTAAATACATGCCGAGTATTATTATTAACACATCTACTTGGTACGATTTCACAGCTTGGATTTCTCAATTGTTGTGCCTGTCATCGCCCACACAATGAATATTATCGCAACAAATCTGCTTAGTAGGGTATGTCTTGTGCGAATGTTTACAAGCGTATTATTCCCTTAGTAAAGGCTCTTAGACGCTCGTTGCTATTGAACTATTTTATTTAACGGAGTATGCAGTAAAAGAAAAGATGTTCATATACACGTAAAGTTTATATAATGATTACATAACTAAACTGTCACCGTCCCACGTAAAACCAAAAGCCTCGTTACCCTAAATAAGAAAGTGAGGAACATTTTAAGTATAATAGTGGCTTTAACCTAAGAGCTGTGTTCTTTTAATTTATGTAGCTGAAATTCCACTTCTGCTACAAAGGTACTTTTTATTGCATAAGGGTGCAAACGTGCAGTGGGAGTCTTTGTAATTACCGGCGCCCACGAATTTTTACACGGCCAGAGGTTTCGTAGATAATATCTTGGGGTCTCTTTCACGTCATTATACTTTATTTTTAAGGGGTACGTTATGGAAAAAATTGGATGGTGTGAGTCAGTGTGGCGGGAAAACGAGAGTAACACCAGCGAAACGCTTTTAACTGCACATACACGTATGTGACATTAAAAGCGCCATGATGGGGTTTCGTTGACACGCGCAGTCGTAATTTTTTTTATAAAATTAGGGACAAACGAAAATCAGAGCCGTTTAGTGACTACCGTCGCCTATAAACAGTCGCGGGAATGTCTGTTCAGGTGCGTAGCCCCTTCATCCATATCTCCCTCCCCCAATGTGAGAGCCAGCTGTTCACAAACCGCCGAACCGCACACTAATGCTCTACCTATTATTGAAGAGAGTAAATTTTTAATAAATATTAACTTACACCTTTCTCATAATTATGTCTTAAAGTCTAGGCGAATGTTACTAATTACAATAAAACTTCTTCTACGGAATTTAATGCGGCTTATTTAATTATTTAACTAGCCCGACGTTTCGGAAGCTTTACAGCAATCATGTTTACGTCATTCAGTCCATCCGTGAAGTGGAACGCGATAAAATCCGTAAAAGTAGTTTTATTGTTTCTCGATAAGTGGTTCCGGCTTATGAGGTGGCTCAATGATACAGAACTTCTTAACGCAAGCTTGACGAAAACAAGCCGAACACAAAAATGAGGACAGAAAAAAGAGAGAGAGAGAGAGAAAGTTAAACGGATTTGAGTGGAAGATATCATTTATTGCAGATAGGAAAAGAGTTATATTTCGTATAATATGGCAGTGGCAAGATGGAGAAACGCGAACGTAAATTTTGTTCAACTCTATATTTCTACTTACTTCATATTAAGTTTGTTGCGCGTCCCTAGACAGTTATAGCTTTTCCCTCGGGCTCCCCGCGATCATTTCACTGAGTTCATAGTGGATGCCGCTGTCGATCCTGGAGTCACGGTGGTGGGAATAAGCGCTGGACCAAACCTGTCAAAATAACTCTTTACCTCATGGCCATTACGTGAGTAAATAACTTCGGCCACGTGTTCTAAAGCACGCTGGTACTAACTTATATGTAAATCCGAAATAATCTTGTCCTATTTAAGATTTTTATATTAAAGCACAAACAATACACAGCGCCAATAAAGAAGAAGCGGAACTTTGCCAATATGGAAGTTGGGAGCATGTGGCGGACTTTATTGCCAGCGATAACGATTTTCGGTCTATTCTGTATATTTGACTAAAAATGACAATAAATGAAAATATTGTAATTAATTTGGGAGACGAAGTTTCGTATACCTTGTTTTTATGTATATATAATGGGACAAAGGTGTAGCCGAAGTATTTCGGTGACTACCAACGCCCATAGAAATTCGCATAACCAGTAGATCAGAGGATGACCTCACTCTTCTTTCCTTGATCTCTTTCAAGGAGGGTTCTATCCTGCAAACCATGTGAAACTAGACAGGATATCCAATAATGCACAAGTTCCGGAGTTAGTTCTCTGTTCTAGTGAACCTCTAACGCCAAATTCCTGCTGCTCCGATCATAGTTTGGGACTAGCCAACTGCGTACGACATTATATATTTCACAAGCGTACACACAAAAGTGCACTCTCTTCTCCCTCTTACCTGTTAAGGCGGCAGTCTGACACGACGTGACGGAAGTCAGGCGCATGACCGACGGCTAAACGTGCTCTCCAATACACAGGGGTGCAGCACCGCCAACTGCCCAAAGTCGGGCTGTTATTAGAAATGTAAAAATAATCCTCCTTGGTCTGAGACCTGAGACTCGAACTCGGTAGGTAACGATCTGTGGGTGAGCCTACCACTAATAGACCACGAGGCATTCCGCTGGAAGCGCCATTGTATAGACAAACATTCATACTCTTATTGTGATCGGTTGAGAAAGGATAATAAATTTCTCTCCTCACGGAGCCGCATCTAAAAACGATTAAGTATTGTTGGGCGATGAGAGTGTATTTGTAGACCTCGCGTCCATTACGACCTGACCTCCAACCTTCACACTTCGCTGCGCCGCTTCTAACACTTTTCCACTCAATTAGAAAAAGGTTGGGCGATATTCATAATACAGGCGATCAAGTAGGAAGCGATATCCCTGCATTAATACATGCATTGACCTAGGCGGGATTCGAACTCGCGTCCTCTGGCGTAACACGCGGACTAGCCGCCACGTTACCAACTAAGCCAGTCGTGAAATACACCTACATAATCCCCTTTTTAAGACGTGTACAAATTTGTTGCCTTCCTTACCTCTTACCTCTTACCCTCCAATGAGCGACGGAAACACACAAAGCGAATGAAAAGCGACAGCGTAGCTATCACTTCAAGGCGATATCAAGTGAGCGAGAGCTGTGCTGGCCCAATCGACTACAACGCAAGCACGTTTTTTTGTTTAAGCGGAGAAACGTATCTACGCGCTATCCATTGCAGTAGTCTAGTGGGGCTACGGTACATTAAAGTACAGAGTACTATTCAAAAACTAGTTCAAATACCCTCTTCTCCTCTTAGTCTTTAGTCCGCTCTTCTTATATGAGGGATACCAAGAACAGCTTACTCAGTTCAATTGGCTTCGCGCGAGGTGTTAGGATTCGTCTTAGGGCTACTGCTGCCCCACCGCGGCGCCAGGACAAGACTCGGATGATAGTGAGGAGCACGTCAGTAACTACTCTATGTAACTAACAGTTCTTTGTTTATACACTTCCGTTAAATAGAGTTTCCAATTACAAACATTTGAAGAAAACTTCAATGAAATAAAAGTATCATTTTATTATAATTTGAAACGTCTTCATTTTTAAGGAGGTAAGCATGGGAAGCCTTATAACATTTATTTTTACTTTCACAGTATTTTATTGTCAAACACAAAAGGAGCGGGCAGAGATCGCGCTTCGCGTATTTCGCTCCAGATGGACTTGTTTATAAGTTCTAGTACACAAAAAGTTTCCATTAAGAAAGAGCACACTGTATCTATACTAAAAGGTTTTAAGAAATGAAAACGGTGGCATTTTTATCAAATAGAATTTAGTCTTTTGACGTATAATCTTTATCTATACTATACTAATCTCACGACGCGGCTTCACCTGCTTAAATCCGATTCTGTTAGTCGTAGCGTCATGGTATGAAATAACACTAATAAGTACGAAAAATTCAAAACAAATCGAAAAAAGAGGAATTAAATAATTTTAAAAGCACTATGCGAATATAGGAAATAATTAATTCCTTAACGGGTAAAATAATCGAATGCATAAATGAGACATTAGTAAAAACATTTATTAGCGATGTGCAACAATTGGCTGACAACTTTCACACGTGCAACAATTCACATTAAAAACCTTAAGAATACTTGTGCTAATTCTAGCGACTCACCTACTCTTATTTCCAGTTCACATGAGATGCAAAAATCTAGATTAATGAGGCTCAAAAAACCCTCGTTAGATATGATAAAACAAATTATTTGTAAAATGAATAAGAATAAACGTCCAGGCTTTGATGGGATTAGAGTTAGCGTCTTCAAAATTCTAAACCAACAAATAGTGCCAGTAATAACTCACCTCATCAATTGCTGCTACACTTCACCTCTCAATATCATCATCATTATCAACCCTTATACGCCAAGACGACCGAGCTCCTGCTACTCGCATCCATCCCGGTCTATCTACTGCACGGAGATCGTTTTCCCACCTAGGAAACGGTCGACCAACACTTCGTTTTCCTAAATGCGGCCTCCACTCTAGAACCTTACAGGCCCATCTGCCATCTGATCTTTTGAGTGTCTGACCAGCCCATTGCCACTTCCGCGAGCTTCTTCTTCGCGTGATATAGGCAACTCATCTCCATTTCTATATCCCGATATATTCAAAATTGGAATGATTCGACCTACTTATAAAAAAGGAAGTCGCAAGGATCACAACAACTACCGGCCAATAGCGATTCTGTCTGTTATTGGCAAAACTATAGAAAGTTATCTGAGTACACAAATTAACAATTTCCCATCTTGCAATAAAATTATTAACGATAAACAATTATGCGTTTTAAAAGTTTAAAAGCACTAGCAGTCTCCTGAATAACTTTAGTAAAGAAATAAACGAATATCTAAATTATATTATTTTTTTCTTTCCATTTTAGCTTTTAAGACATTAAAATTTAATATATTGGTTAGACTATCTCACAATGGTATACGAGGACCTTTGCTAAAATTTATGGAGGATTACCATAGAAACCGTCACACAACTGTGAAAATTAATAAGAACATTATATTAACTTACCGATTCCGGTGCTGCGCAGGGATCGATAATCAGCCCTATCTAATTTCTTACTCATGTAAATGATATGTGCAATGTGGTAAAACTCTTCTATGAACCAATTTGCAGACGACACCTGTCTGGTTCGATCAAATCTCTACGGCAGCCCATAGATATTTGAACGAGGCACAAAGAAGGAAGGGATTTACATTGGTGAAACGGTGATATATTAAGAGTTTGTCGAGATAGGTTTCACTGTACAACTTAGCCACGGGCGAGGCCGGGGCGAAGAGAGGGCGCTAGTTAAAAACACATTTTAAGCAGTTGGGTACATTTTAAGCAGTTGGTAGTAGGAGAGTAATGTATCGGCATAGTGATTACGTGGATGTTCATGGGCGTCCGTACCAGTAAAAGGACTCCGATATCTCGTTTGCCCCCCTATTTTATAAAAAAAACATGGGAAAGCTTTTAGCTTTCTTGTATGCTTTTATACGCATTTAAGTCAGCCTAAGTTAAAAACGTGCACTGGATATCATTAAATTCTTAAGTTTTTTCCAGCATCTGGATTCTAGTCTAACTATAAGGAAAGTATGCAGTGGGATACTTTCTGCTCTTATATAATGAGGACTATCGTGAGGTTATATTACCTATATACATATGCGTTGCTGATTGCAATTTTCAATTGATGGCTTACTCTGGATCTTACTTCACTGGTTCTTTCTTAGGTCATTGATGACTTGCTTTTTTAACAGTACCTGGTCCACCACACTTTCCCACCGCTGATACTCCTGTGTCTTCAAGATCGACAGTTAGCACCACTTGTGACCCTTTCATATTATCGCATGTAGCCCGAAGGAGTGCTAAAAATTGCCTCGAGACCAGCAACGAATTTAATCAGAAGAAAATAAGAGGGGGACAGGACAGGAGGACTCCATGATCGATAGCGGCCACTACTTTTTGATATTCATAAGCAGATAAGCAATGCTTTCGATAACAGAGTTTCCAACTTGACACGTGGAACAAACCACGAGTGTGTTGATATGGTGTACATGGTACTAAAATATACAGACACGAGACATGACTTCTAAATGGTTTAGAAAATGGACCTATTTTATGGTTAAAAGTATCTAAATAATTCTGTTTGCGTACATTGTTAAGAAGAGGTAGCGCCATGCTGCACAGGATGATGTGGTGCCATGCATGGTATATGCCACTACATCCTCCTATGCAACGGAATTGGGCCAGCGTACCTCTAGCGCACGTGATACCTCCGTAAAGTGACTTTCCAGTGTCGCGTTTCGTGTGGTTTGTGAGTAACCATTGGGGAGGGGAGCAGGAGAGCAACGTGACGTCATAGTATTTAGGTGGATGTTCAGACTCAGATTTCTCGTTTGCTTGCCCATTTATACTACAAAAAGAAATAAAACATAAAGTCCGATTGCTCGTAAATTTTCTTCTATGAAAAGATTCGTACACTCAATTCCAAGGATCCGTCAGCGCCATTATAAAAATACATATAATGATAAGATTTCCAAAATGAACGATGACCATTATATATAGTCGATCAATCATTCTGACGCGAGCTCAGAGCTCGGATTCCTTGGATTTTAGCACTAATGTCTGTGTACAAAACGCTTTTATAAGCCGAGACTTAATGCGTTTGGTATGTACAAAATTTTTTATGACAGTGTAAAGACGCAAACGAGCAACGTTTTGGCGACTACCAACGCCCATATGCATGCTCAATGTTGATGAGCCTGAGCCACTGACACGTTACAGCATAGCTGTTTCTACACGACGGGTTTATGTTGTAAGCGAGATATACCTCCCCCGGTGGCACATCCGTCATTTCGTCCGTCCGTCCGTCTGTCTGTCCCTCCGTATGTCACAGATGTTTTACTCGAAGTATGATTAAAATGTGGAAGATAAGTGTATTTTATGAACCGCTACAAGTTCGAGTAGTATGATTTTGAAAAATATTTTTTTTTACACTTCATACATGTGACTGTGGGATGAAGTGTTTTTTCGAGAGTTTTCATTAACCGATCCGTCATCTTATACTGAATGCCATAAGATCGGACTGGATAATAGATAATGCAGAACAACCACTAATCAACCTCGAACCCATTATTGAAAACCGCAACTTCTTGCACACACGACACCACCGTAAAGTGACATCTTCGGTGTCGCGTTTCGTACGGTTTGTGAGTAGCCTGTAGCTGGTGGCGCATTGTAGAAATTGGGAGACGCAGAGGAGGGCAACGCGTTAGCATAGTAATATTGCCGATATTCATGGGCGTCGGTAGTCGTAAGAAGGCTCAATAAATACGTACACAAACCCACAACCGACTCCGTCGTGTGCAAAAATGTTCTAACTATTAAAACATTTTAATGCGCAATCTGGCGCTAGACTTTTCTAGTAAGAATCTTTAACGCAGAACATTCCCAGAGGCGAAACGTTACAATGCAATTTTCTTAGTCTCCTGGCGAATTTCCAGGGGCCGTTTCCCGGCAACGCCTTCGCCAGCCCGTAACTTACACAGTATAACTTATCTATTATTCGTTTTCATGGATTTGGTTGCAAATTCGCTCAAGAATAGAACTTAAATTCTGAATTACTTTATTTGAGACTCGTTTCATGTCCGAATAATCCATCTTACTTAGTTGCATCAGTCGAAACTTGGCTACGTAGTAGTAACTTCAGATTCGGTCGGTGTAAACGGCCGGTAAAGTTTCATTATTAAGGTGATAGTAATTATAATTTATGATCCTGAGTAACTCGGTAGTCACGAATAAAGGTCACTCCCCGTAAACGAAGATTGATAATCCATATGCAATAAAAAATAAATCATACATTTCATATTTCAATTTATACGTTCCGATAAAAAACCGATAAATAGTAGAATTCACAATACTATCGCTATCTTACATAACATGAGTCCTTAGACACTTCCATCTAGGGCACCCCTAATGCAGGCTCTAAAGGCCCACTTTGGCATCACGTGCGGGCCATTTCTCGTCTGAATATTTTACCGAACGATGCTGCGACCGATTTGCCAGAAGCCAAGTAATTCGTGCACGACCGCTTGCAGTGGATAATTATGGAGATATTTAAGAGATATAATATTGTGCTCTCTTTCCTCGAGATTGACCCCGTTAACGGAATCTTACAGACTAGCTGTGCCCCTCGGTTTATGTCGGAATTTAGGACAACCACTGATTCGCTTACAGTAACGAAGTTTCATACAAACAATTAACCCCAAAAACACACTCACTGGAAGTGAATTTCAAAACAGCCTTTCTTAGTGCTGACTTACATGATGAAGGGAACCTCTATCTTTACTTTTCACTTTTCTGAGTATAGTAGAACTTCTACGTATCGAAAACTTTCAATTTTCTTGGAATAGTAGTTTCGTCTGTTGGTTATATATGTCAGTCATGTCTGCCTGTTATACCTAGTCTTGCCATAAATATTGTAACAAAGAAAAAAAAATTTTATTGGTAATAATAACATTTACTTTACTTTTACAGTGCGTTAGTTTAATGCACAAATGTAAAACAATAAAAAATGTAAAAAGCTTATTCGGTCCCGAGGTCCCGAGTCCTGCTGGAAGGACCATACCTGGTTATTGAACATGGTGTTACTAAGGGGCTTAACTACCTTCTCAAGAATGGTATCTTGATACATTTGTGCTGATGTTTTGATACCTTTTTCACAAAATATGGTTCAGTCACTCCTTCATAGCTAACACCACACCAAACATTCACGGAAATGGGATAACGGCCACTTGCACTCTGTCGATTAATCGGGAATCTTCCTTAAAGCTTTCTGCATAAATACAGTCATTTTGCTTGTTAATTTAAAATAACAAAAATTGCCCAATTGTAAAAAGTCTCATCCGTAAACAAAAATTTTCTATGTAACGCTTCAGTAGTAGTTTCGATGTTACTACCCTGTTCATCTTTAATTTATTGGTTACGAAATGACTAGTCCCTAAAAGGCTCTTGAAATCGTCTCTTAAAGGTTTCAAATCCTAAATCATTTTTAAAAATACGCGACATGGTCCTAGGTGCTATCTTCTTCTCCCGAGATAAAATCTTTTTCTTACGTACAGGATTTCTTCGAATTCTTTTCCTTACTGCTTTGACCATCTTTCTCGCACGGACATTACGTGGACCGCCAGATCTTTCGCTGTCACAAACAGAGGAAATATCATTCATTATACGTATTAATAGCCCCTCACACAACTATTTAACTAATACCAAATAAAAGTTGCAATTGGCTCCATAGCTACTTTGTGTAATGCAATCACAGCAACTGTGTTCTCTTTATTACCCGACTCCATTATAATATCGAGAAATATTGTGCAATGTATTGGAGCCAAAATGAGTTAACAAACAGTGAACGTTTGTATATGAATGACAGATTCCAAATTCATATGGATCCGAGGCATTCATTTTCAAGTGGAAAGTAATTTATACGGTTGCTGCATTTTATTTTGTACGAGCAATGTGTCCTGTAGATTATGTCGCTGGTCAGACAGTTGCCGTTTACTGAAGCCAGGGCCAGCAGAATAGTGAGAGCTGTCGTAACTGAAAAATTGATGAAGCTGGTATTAGGATAGAATTGTGCAAAAAAATATCTAGTGAACGGTTACAATAAGTTTGGCATTTTACGTAGATAAAAAGCGAGGCACAGCTAGTATAATAAACCGGAAAATAATACATTTAAATTTGTTTAATTTTACAGAAACTAGCTCATTCTAAACTGATACAAGTTTGGTTTTACGATTTTCACCGCTGTCTGCTATAGATAGTTTATATTACAATTAAACTTGGTTACTTAGCATATTCATGAAGAACATAAACCACTATTATTCAAATACGAGTCATTTAAACGGGAACAAATTAACGGTAGTTCGTTAATTATCGAAGTCGATGTTTTGTCGCATACTTACCCGTACCTATTTACAAATATGATAATATCTCTAAATCTGACACAAATATTATTGATGTGTTTGTCTGGAATTTCAAAATAGCTAGGTATTTTCAAAGACAGTACATTTCACTACTAAAATACCCAGACTTTCCTCCCAAAAAGCGAAAATCTAATTACGCGGGTAAAATCGCGAAATTCAGCTAGATCTAAATATATTTTTGCGATCCTGTGTCTTGTTCTGAATAGTCAGATACACCAGTCTTATATATTTTATAGATCAGTGGTCAGAAAAGACAGATGTCAGATGCCCTAATATCTCGCAGTTATTATATGTATTTAAAGATCTATATCTCATTAGGGACTAAGTAAGAGCTACTTGGGAAATGTTTGTGGTGTACCAAATCTAGTCCCGCCATGTAAATTATTACACTCATCATAGCCGGATTTCGGCTACGGCCGCTATATCTCTCTCTTTCTCTCTCTCTCTCTCTCTATATATATATATATATATATAGAGAGAGAGAGAGAGAGAGAGAGAGAGAGGGAGAGAGACTAGCCGAGTGCGCAGGAAATATTATAGTGCACAAGTGTGCGCAGGCACAAGTGCACTCCCCGTTCCCTAATTCTCCTATTCCGATGGAAGGGCAATCAAAACGTAGAGCAATCAAGCGCAGGGCCGACGGCTTCGCGTGCTCTCCGAGGCACGGGATCATAACACTGCCTACTTCCTGACTTCGGACTGTTCTTAAAAATTAAAAGACCCATTAACATTTAGGTCCCACTCGGCACTCGAACCCAGAGCCTCACCACTATGGTTGAAGGTGCTTACCACTAGACCACGCTGTAGACTATTATTATTTACATAATAGATTATTAATTGCTTATATTCAACATTGTATGTATTTAATTGTGTATATTAAGCAGATATAAAACAGTTAAAAATATGAAAAGCCTATTCGAAGTGGTCGACTTTCGCTGCAGTACAGTTCCTTAAACGTTGAGGCCAGTTATCAACATAAGCACGCACGTTTCCCAAGGGGAAATTCTTCACTGCCCCTCGAATGGATTGTTTTATTAACTCCAAATTATCGTAACGTTTAGAGCAATCTGTACTCTCTGAAAATGAACATAAATCATGATCCAGTAGATTAAGTCTGGACTAGATGTAGGACAATTTTCAGCTGTGATCAAGTCCGGAAGGTTCGTTTTAATCTAGATTCGGTGGATCGAGCTATATGATCTGGTCCCGAGTCTCACAGGATGGACCATACTTTGTTATCACAAATAAACTATTTTTATTTTATTTATTTATATATTTATTTATTGAACAGGGTGTCATGAAGATTCTTAACTGCCTTCTCAGGAATCGTATCTTGATACACTAGCGTCGATGTTTTGATACCTTTGTCACAAAAGTATTATTCAGTTGCTCCTTCATAGCTAACACCTCACCAAACCATCACTAAGGTCGGATAGTGCACACGTTGCACTCTGTCGACTGATTCGGAAGCTTGCTTAGAGCTTGAGTGTAAATACGGTCATTTTGTTTGTTAAAATATTGCTCAATTGTAAAAAAATCGTGACCTTCCTTTGTCTAACGCTTCAGTCAGTAGATGTTTCATTTTTACCACCTCATTCATATTTAATTTATCAGTTAGGAAATGACCAGTGCGTCTCTTATAGGCTGCAAGCCCTAAGTTATCTCTTAAAATACGTGACATGGTTTTATTTGCTAGGTTCACTTCCGGAGATAAAATACTTTGCTTTCGTACAGCATTACTTTGAATTCTTTCCCTTGCTGCTTTGACCATCTTTTTCGTGCGGACACTACGTGGACGACCGATCTTTCTCTATTACGAATAGAGAAATTGTCATTGTACCTATTAATAGCCCAAACATTTGGCCAATACCAATTGTATAGAGTTTTAAAAATGGCATTTGGCTCCATACATACTTTGTGTAATGCAATCACAGCGATTCTGTTCTCTTTATCACACCCCACTCCATTTTAATATCGCAAAATATTGTACAATGTGTGTGCGCCATAATGAGAAAATACATTAAACAATCGTATAAAAATGACAGATTCCAAATTCAAATGTATCATTTTTTTTATTTTAAATTGTATCAGTATTTGTAGCCAGAGTAAGTATATGGGTAGTTACAATAAATTTGGATAATATATCATCTGCCACTTCGGGATTGAACAGAAACTGTCAGAAAGAATATTTGTCGAACCATTTTAGTTTGAATCCGTAAACTAGGGACATACGAAGGTCCATTTTTACGACAATTTGTAGCCTTGTTTTTAAATCAGGCTATTTTAGCCGAGATCGTTGAGCTACGGCGCTGGCGTACTACCAGAAGGGCACTGACATTCTTAGTGTTCCTGGAGCAGCTGAGCTCTTGGGAGCATGTTTTTGGGTCACGAGCCTTATGGGAAATTCATTACAACATAAATTATGCAAATATCTTGTGGCGTGGGTTACGCCATTATAAGACTCTTAGCAGAATGTTATGTACTGGCGCGATACAACATCCTAGAGCTGGATGCATTGTTTTAAATATATGACAAATAAGCAGTCGATACTTTTTGAAGACTAACTACCATAAACCTCCGCACAGCCTCAAATGTTGGCTACCTTGTCCCCATGGGCTACCGCACAAAACGCGACTGCGTAATGTTCAATTTGCAAGAAGTACCTCCCCGATGTTTCCGTCTCATTCGGCTGCAATGCACCTTAGCACTACCACTTCAAAGACTTCTTACTCTACAACCCCACGTCCATGATATCTAGACGGGTCTTGACACCTTAGTGAGTGAGATATGCGTGTCCGATATTATGTATGAGAGAGTTCTTGAGCGCTCTACAAGATGCGTTGACATTCCTACATCCTGTACTGTGTAATTGTTCTATCGAGTGCAACTTTCTTCCTTAGACATGTCGCATTCCACTCACCTATATCGTAGCAGGTGATATGAGTAGCGCTTAACATATATTTATCACATGCATTTAAATTACATTAACAGATTCACATGCCTCGTTGCTCCATAAAAACATATTTTTTTGCAATGCTGAGTCGAGTGAAAAGTCGCGTGTTTGCGACAAAATCGTCCTTGAGAAACTATAAAGGCCGTTTTATGTATACTTTTTCTATCAATGTATTCCACTACTAGCATACTACTACAGATTTAATTTTGACATAAATTTCATCCGAGTGTTATGTCTAAATTCAAACCCCAGCAGCCAGCAATAGATTCAATGTATATGAGAGAGACGTAAGGACTACTGTCCCTGCAATGTAGCCATAACACCATTTAAAAATATCGAAATAACATCATATAAAAAGTTCGTACTCGCTGGTCTATGGTTCAAGGTATTTATTTTTGGGTTAATAAAATTATACAAATAAATTTACATCATGAATTCATTTATCTGAAGCACAAAGAAGAATCTGCGGTTATATCATTATCAGCACAGCACTTAAAAAATACTATTATTTTTATACATGACAACACTTCTTTCAGTCTTCACTGTGAAGTATTTTATTATCTGTAGTATGTATTATTATTCGAAATTTAAAACGTAAGTCGGTGTATGTTCAAAGTATTTGAATGTAATTAATTATCAACAAAGAACACAATGGGGTTGTTTTTTGTAATATTTTTAGGTAAACGTATTTTATAAGATCAACAATTATTGTATTCATGTAAAAAAAACATGAATAGTATAGCCAACTTAACAACTGTTTACATGAAATAGGTCATGAAAATCCGGCGTCAAAACTCAATCGATATTTTAATACAGGCACAGTAAAGGTCTGATAACAGTGGAAAGTGTGCTTACAGATAAAAAATATTATAACACATTATGTTATAATATTATAATATAATATATAGGCTATAACACATCATGTCTGTTTTGTTTTATATCGAACTAAACGATAATCTATTGTCCAAAGTGACAAGTCCATCCTCGCCATTATTACAAGCTAGACAATTAACTAACTCATAATTCAGTACACAAGGCGCCTTATTTCAGGGTCCAAATGACCAGATCGATAAATATGAAACATGTAGTATATAAGGGAACAATAATTGATTTTGCGTGGACGTAGTACTCACAGTAGTGGGTCTCGGAGAGAATCACATGAGCTCCAAGGTTTGCCGACGTTCTTCAGTTCGTACTTCTTGCCACCGTCCCGGAACTTGCGTAACATTTATATAACAAAACACATATCGTCCACGAAATAATCTGTCATAGGCGAAGAAGTTCACAATTCGAAACGGTCCCTCCAGCCATTTTGGGTTGGACTAAAGCGGGCACAAATCGCGCTGGTTTTGGTCCCGCGATAGGCTTCCAGTTATGGAATTACGTTGACGGCTTTATGTTAATATTTGAAATACTCGTGTGCGGAGGGAAAATAAAAAAATGCGGATTGTCTGGAGTCGGCCGGCAGCGAGTGGCACATGCCGTTCGATATAGTAGGCGCATGCGCGAGGCGCGGCGAGTGACGTCACAGCCCTGCGCCGCCGCCCTTCAGCCAGCTCCTCAATGGACTCCAGGGTTGCTATATCAACACTAGAACACGATTACAATCCCATCACTTGCTTCTCACAAAAAATGCGTGTAATCTTTTTTCGAAATAGACTATATAGCGAATGACAGGAACAAAACTCAAATGGTACCCTTACCTTAAATGGTAATGGACTGAATTCTTAGTGTTCGAAGCACTAAAAATTCAGTCCAATCAGAAAGAAAAACCTCTCAAATACTAACTAAGCCGTATCTTTTAAATATTAAACTGAATAAATGTGGATGTCAATTTTGCGAAAAACTTACTAATACTACAAAACATTACAAAAATAAATATTTGAAATATTTTACCGTTTATCGATTTAGATATTTGCGCAATTCTTACGTGTCTTTCTATATTTTTTATTATTATAGATTGAAGATTACATAGTAATTGTTGAACTATTTTAGATTTTACTGATTACTGAATCAAACACCTATTGTGTTTGATTCAGTTTAAGCCAGAATAAAGCGGATCAATTTGAAGGCCGAGAGAAAGAGAACAGAGGTATCAGACGCTCTGGTGCCACAAAGTACCCGACATTTACAATCGTTTAGTTGATTCGATTATCGCAAGAAGTACATTATACATATAACCAAAAATCCACTGTACTTGGAGATAAAATCTGCTTGAAATATTATTAATGTTACCTACTTACACTATTAACTACTAGTAATGGAAATATTATTTATTATCTTAGCAACACTATTGAATTCAAACGCATGTATGTAACACATCACTCTAAAACTCTTCGTATATTGGAATTAAATATATGTAAATAAAGCTCAATTATCGGATGGCATATTAATGTAATTACCATGGCAACACTAACACACGTACAAATCATCATTTTAACTATCATTGATACGCTCCATATGTCTGTAATTAATTGCCCAATAAGGCGGCACTCAATGACTGTAAATTTAATTACCATGGCAGTGGCTGAATGTGGAACGATAAAATAGTCATTTAATATAAAATTCAATATACGGGCGGGTGATAAAGCGTTAAGTGGAAGTGACATTGTGTAATTGAAGCCAAATCGTTACGGACCAACAGGGGATCTTTCATCCTAACATTGACGTAAAATTACTGCTACAGCCCGTCAAAAGTCGCTCCGTCGAGTGAATCGCTCGCTTCTACAAAATTCATATACAGGGTTGTCTTCATGCCTCTCGATTATCCTCGATGAAGGGTGGACCTACGGGATGCCAGGTCGACTCCTCGCTAACGCCAAATCGTTAGGGAGGAGTCGACCTCGCGAAAGGGCAAACCCTTGTATACCCCTTCCATCACTACGCATTCTGAAATACCCGTAGGAAGACGCGACAACCATACCACACCCGGTAGTCCCCTTCGAATTTATACACTACTTCTTACAAAAATCGGTTCTTCTTATAAATAATCCATTTAATATTCTATGCCTACGGACAGATACATAATAACATATCAAAGGTTGGACATTATGTTAATAAGACGGTGACTAGAAAAGTTGGCGCCGATCGCAAAAACAAAGATGTAACCTTGTAATTTATGCTGTGGCGACAGCTGGGGCTCAGTCAATAAGTTGTTCAGTGGGTAAAATAGATCATCATCAACTCTTTTACATCCAATCAAATGCAGTCTTTATAATAAATCTATGAATAATAGAGATTATGTATGGGAACAGGCAATGGAGTCCCCCACCCCTGTCGATTTTATAGCTACTCATGGCGTAACAGTAAAGGTTTGAACGGTTACTGTCACGCCATGAGGGTCGCTTGTGACCGGCGATACCATTTTCTTTTTTGTAGAGTTACCTATTTATTTAAGTAAATTGGTTAAAAACTTTATTTATTTTAATACCATCACAAAAATTTAAAATTGAATCTCACTACTTGAATGAACCCTCCTAATCCCAGGCCCATGCTCCTGAAATACTTGATTTTACATAATCCTGCTTTTTGGATCTATCCAATGATGTTCAAAAAATCTGCACATCAAAGTGACATGGAACCACTTTGGGTTAACTCATAACATCTCGTGCAAAGAATTTTCAAATTTAGACTATTTCAAGACTCCTAAAACCTCCACCTCTTTGTGGCACAATGTTGTAATGATAATTTTGTAAAGCAAATATTGCTTACCTCATCCTCTAAGGGAATAGGATTACATTCTTGAAATACATTTAGCTTAATGTACTCAATTTCACCAGTTTGTTCAACAGATTTTACATCATCTGTTTCATTTCTAGCAGTCTTCTTATCTTCCTCTTTAACATTGTTGCTCGATTTGCAAAAGCACTCTTGACACGGTAAACAAAACGAGATGAAAAAATCTACTATAATGTCACTGACAAAAATCATCCCTTTATAGTTTTTGTCGAAATTCATACTTTCAAAATTCATAGACACAGCACAAACAAGAAAAATATATATTATCGTAGATGAATCGTTGATCAGTTTGAAGTTCAAACCTTGAACCCAAAAGGGGCACGTACATTATGAAAGTTAAATATTTTTACACAATTGTTTGCTATTTTTTATATTTTGATAGCCATATCCTATTGGATGGACATCAGTCATAGGACTCCGGAAATATTAAAAAGATAACTTCAACATAGATAAGTTTTGAGAGTTCTGTATTTATTAATTAAACTGATGAGATATTATTTGTTAGATAGTGACTTATATATAGTTTATGTGAACATTAGACAATATTTTCCAAGGAGTAACATAATAAATGTATATACATAGAAACACATTATATAGTTGTAAATCTGTTAGGAGATGATCTTATAATTCTTTTAAAAAAGTCGTTTAATATACCTTTTTTTAGTTTCGCGGGGAAGTGCATTTACGTACTGCCACCGGACCTGCGTCGGATCCGATGGATGTGTGGGTCACGCGGCTTTAGCAAATACCCACCGAAACACCATGGATGCCATCAACCGCCCATATGAGGTACCCCAGAGCTGTTGGCTAGAGGGCACCTCGGCGACTGACCAGCCCCACCTGAGGGACAGGACTTCTCCAAAAGGGAGGCTGAACCGACAACTTAGATCGGCCCATTCCAAAGTCAGCAACGCACAAAATGAGTCAGGTTCCCATCCTGTCACCGGGTCCCATCTAGTGAGGCGTCATAAGTTGCGCGTAGTGCCTTTGCTGCACTCCTACCCGTCGTCTGCGGTATAGAGGCATTGCCACTCCAGGACCTGCCGATCTCGGGCATTGAGTAGATCACGTTCGAGAGAAAGAGGTCCATCCCGTCCAGCGCCGTTGCTAGGTCATAGCGCTGAACGGTCCATCTAGGGCACACCTCCAGGGTATGCTGGACCGTGTCTTCTGAAGCGCCATGCTCAAAGCAGCGCCCTCCGTCACCTTCCGGATCCGACACAGGTACGCACCGAAGCATCCAAGCCCAGAAGGCACCTGTGTCATGCGGAACATAAGGGGTTTGCGTTTTTCGGCGTAACCACCACTCTAAGACCGGGCGCAGCACGTCAATTGTACGTACGCTGTAGGTTGACGGCACCAGACCCTTCCCGCAACTCCGCAAAAGGAACTCTTCTCCTCGCCGATGTATCTCTCATCCAACAAAGAAGTACACTTTGGCAACCAATTCCACCACTAGCTCTCACAGCGGATCGCCGGCGGCCTCACCCTCATCTCCGCTTCCCCGATAAAGATATGTGCTCTCGGGGGAGATCTTTTCCTCCTTTTTCCACGGAAGAGAATGACTTTGGTCTTTTCAAAACGAACCCAAGCCTCTCAATGCAGCCGACCATGAGCGCAGAACCTACTTCGGCCAAGTGCGATGCCTCCCTATAATTAAGTCCCGGCCTTAGGAGAGTGTCATCTGCGTAGCAGATGACATCCATCCCGGGGAGAAGGTGACTCCGCGGAAACCAGTCGTATCCGATGTCCTACAGGATTGGGCCCAGTACCAATCCCTGTGGGACACAGCACGCGACTCGCCTCTGCACATACGAAATACTCTGGTAATCAAATATAACTGCCCTATCAGAGGAATACGCGTCCAACAGTCTTCTCCAGATACTGTGGCACCCAAAAGCATTGTATCGCCTCCTGCATAGTGCTATGGGAAAAAATATGAATGAATACTAATTACATATCATCAAACCCTAAAAGACCTGGAGGTCGAATAGTTAACTCGCTTCGGACGAGCTCGATTGATCCCCGGTGGACTGGGCGGAGAACTCAACCGTGTGGTAAGACCTGACGCCCGCGGGATGTAAGCCGAGGTTCCCGGTTCTTCTGTAACAGTCGCTGTGGGGGTGTCCCAACGTGGGGAATCCCCTCCCTGTCGCCCTGGCGACGGCGTTTTATTTATTCCCCCATGAACCTCGTTTTCCCCCGCGGTCGCCATGTCCTCCCTATGCGCGACACCATCCCCCTCATTCTCTCAACCGTGTCTCCGCTATATATGTCTCCCATGGGAGTGCCAGACTGGGTCTACTGGATCTGCGTCTAAGCTGATCAATATGTTTGTGTATAATGCGACCGTTACTCTCCTCTAGCGTATATCTTCGAGAACTTTCAGTTTTGACTAGCTTCCCTGGTACCCATTCATCTCCTATAATTGCGACTAGAAAATGCATCCCCTTGCGTGAAGCTTCGGTTCGAGTCGCCCGCGGCCACTACCTGTCTGCCTCGCATGTCTTTGACCTGTTGTTCCCGCGCCACGTCACTGCGTCGTAAATCCAGTCACGATCGCAGATGTCGTCATTGTAATAGCATCGCTGGACTTTCACTTGTAGGACTATGTACCCTGTTACGGTAAGCCATCAAATAGGTATGTAAAGCAGCGTCTACATCCACTTTATCCCTAATCGCTTTTTAATGGCCCGCTCACACAGTTTTACTGCATTTTCCGGGGCTCCGTTAGACGCGGGTTGGTAAGTTGGAGAAAATGATTGACGGATGCCATTGTTTACTAAAAAGGAATTAAACTCGGCGCTGGAGAATGGCGGTCCTTGGTCAGAAACTATTTCTAGTGGTAAGCCAAATCGCGCAAATATGGACCTCAAAACCTTGATGACCGCGGTAGCTGTCTATGAGTACAAAAAATGTTTTACCTTATAGGGTCCCTGAAAATCTAAATGCTCCACGCTTGCAGAATATACGGCCACGGCAGAGGGGCAATACGCGGCAGCGATGGTGCTTCCGCGGCGCAGGTCTCCCATGACTTACAGATTACTTCTACATTACTATCTATATTATGCCACCAAACATAGCTCCGTGTTACACTTTTTGTTCTTACTACGCCTATCTGCCCTGCATGAAATTGTTTTAATACCTCAGATTGTAAAGCACCAGACATCACGATGCGGTACCCCTACATGGGACAGTCCCACTCTAAATACAACTCATTCCTATCGAAGTATAAGACTTCTACGCACTCGGAAACGCATGCTGTCTCTCTCTCTTGCCGAAAGGTGAGAGAGTGATAGTCCCGTCCCGCTTGCGCCCCAGCCCTCTCGTCCTTGTTCGGAACGCGGTCCGGAATAATTGCTATTCCGTGCCGTGTTCGGAACTCGGGCGAAGCCAAAGCACCTTTTTTGTACATAGTGTATAGTCTGTTAGTATACAGTGTGTAGACAAGCAAGACTCAAGCAGACCTCAACAGGTCCGAAGCCGCACCGCGCGACATACTACCCGACCTTTTGTGAAGAAAGGTACGGTCCGATTCCGACGGAGGACCGGCTCAACAACATGCCACGTAAGAGTGACACCCAGGACCGCGTAATAGTAAGACGCCCACTTTTCCCCACGCCTCAGGAGATGGAGGAATTTCAAGAGGAATTGGAGAGGTTACGCCCCCAAAAGCGCGCGGCATCCTCACCGGAAGAAAGGCCCGACAAGATGGTGGCCTTGGCCAGTTCATCGCCGTCACCATCACCGTTTCCTCCACACCCTTCAAACAATGTTCCCAGCACCTGCTCGTCGACGCCGCAGGGCTCGTCCTCTGCTGCGGCTGCTGTGCTGTCCGACACGGAACCGGAGGGCACGTCGACGTCGACGGACGTGACCCGCTACAAAAGCTTCGCGGCGGCTCTGCAGAGCCCGAGGCAGCAAGCCGTGTCGGGTACACACGCAGGTACGGTAAGCACTCGCCCACCCCCTAAAGCACAAATACTGTCATCATCATCATCAGTCCCCAACCCAACAAGCGAAGCATCATCGTCTAAAACCTTCCGGACTGGCATCGCCACTTCCAAGCCCTATAGGCTCAGTTGAGGCATGCGCCGAACGCCAAACCGTTCGGAAGGGGAATTAGGTTCCTCGCTTAGACGCCGGAAGAGTACCGGTCGGTCCAGAAGCTGCTGACGGACCTTTCAAAGGTAGGCGCGGCGGTGCAGTGGCACTGCTACTCCCCACCAGCGGATCTCCCCACCAAGGTGGGTATCAGAGGCCTGCCTATGGGGACGAGCACGGACAGCATCGCCGTGGAGCTCACGGGCTTCCCTATGCCCTTCGTGCTCCACATCCCAGCGAGGGGGGCAGAGCCGGCTGTCTGTACCATGCCCAACTCGAGCGCATGGACGGCGGGGAGCTCCGACGCCTCTATGAGTTCAAGGAGCTGCTCTGCATGTCGGGGGTAGTGGTGGGGGGGGGGGCGCACACCGCCAACGACCGTAGGTGCAGGACCTACATCAGGGAAGCAAGACTCAGGGGCCTTAAGCTCAGTCTGCTGATCCCGACTAAACCCGGGGTCAAGCAGGACCAGGCCCCGAAAGAGAAGGCTGGGAAGCCAGACCCCCTAGTCCCCACCTGCGGAGTCGTTGGCGGAGAAGTCGAATATCTACCAGGCTCGACGCTGTCGGCACCGTCGAACCCCCTCACAGCAAGACCTCACGCTCCTCCCCCCGCCCCCAAGAAGAGGAAGCGGAACGGGCCTCGAAAGAGGCAGCCGAAACGCTCGGAGGAGCATGCTGACCCTCCAGAGGCACCGCTGACTCTCCCTCCCCCGAGCGCGGAGATCGTGACCCACCAGGCCGTCAAGGGAGCAGGCGCACCGCAGCCAGCCATCCTAAGGCCTACACCAGCACCCAGAACAACTCCACACATCACACCCCCAGTACCCACCACCAAGCAAACACCCTGGGGCCCCGTCGAGCCTATGGACCCAGCCCTGCCGGAAAGTCGCTCCTGGTCCAGCACTGGCGAGCTCAGGGAGATAATCGCTGAGATCGTCGCGGAGGAACTCAGGCAAGTGATCAGGGAGGAGCTCACTCGTCTGCCCCCAGGATATAGCCGCACACAGCCACAGCACAGACGACTTCGACACCGCACACATCCAGCCAAAAGGGAACCGGTGATGGATCGTAAGCAATTGCGGATCATCTACTGGAACCCCGGCGGCATCCGAGGAATAGTTCAGGACCTCAGACAGCTCGCCCAGGAGTACGACATTCACTTCATACTGTTGGGAGAGACATGGCTGGGGCCTGGACAGGACCACAAGATGGCGTACTATGCCGTGTATCACAGGGACGAGGTGTCGCCGAGCGGCAGGGCGTACAGAGGTACGGCAGCGCTCGTTCGGCGGGACATCGTCCATGTCGACTTGGACCTCGACCGACATGAACACAATCGGAGTAGTTGTGCAAGTGTCGGGAGAGGAGTTAAGGATCTACGCGGCATACAGGCCTTTTTTGTTTGTTGACTCAGGGAAACGCATTTACGCGCCTTCACTGGCCCTGGGTGGGGTCCAGTGGTGTGTGGGGCTCGCGGCACATTATATAGTGCCGAATGCCCACAAAAACCACCGCGAGTGCCACCAGTGCCGCCTTTGATGAGGTGCCCCGGAACAACAAATCATCAGGGCACCTCGACGGCAAGTCAGCCCCCGAAGAGACCGACGCCACCTCCACAGATGGGGCTGTCCCGCACCACAGGACAACCCCACCGACTTTGGGACAGTGCAATGGGGTGAGGTTCCCATCCTCGCCCCTTGCCCCGTGCGCAAAAGCGCCGCCACTTTTTGCTCTTTTGTCCCCTCTTCTTATAAGAGGGGTACAAAGAGCGGCACCCCCTTCTGCTCTTTAGTCCCCTCTTCTTATAGGAGGTGTACTAAGAGCCGCCACCTCCTCCGTTCAATTGGCATCGCCCAAGGTGTCTCGGATAACACTAGGCTACTGAGCCCCACCGCCACGACAAGGCTTGAACCATGGTGGGGACGCGGCATACAGGCCTCCCACACTCCACTTCGACCTCACCGATGTCCATCGCGTACTGGATGGTAGGGGCCAGCTGTTGGTTGCTGGTGACTTAAACTCCAAGCACACCGCTTGGGGATCGTCCACCATCAACCGCACCGGCGCCAGACTGCAGGCGGATTCGGAGCGACGGGGATACACTGACTGTTCGCTGACGACAGCGCAAACATATCCTCCTACCTAAAGCCGGAGCTAGCAGCCGGGCGAATGCAGTGAAGCCAGCAGAGTGGCTGGACAAATGGAGGATGTCCGTCAACGTGGAGAGAACGGCATCCCTATTCGTCAGCACGAGGCGCAGCATGCCGGTGCGGTTAAAGCTGGGCGGCCAGGAGATGTCTTGGAGGTCCCCGGTCGTTTATCTCGGGTGCAGCATTGATCGCACGTTGCAGATGAGCTCGCAGGACGTCCGAAATGACGTGATCGCGCGAGACCTGCGGGTCGAGTCTGTCGGTTAGTTTGTGGCCCGACTGTCTCGAGGTATATTCAGTGCCGAAGACAATGGACCGTACACCCACCTGAGGGACGTGGCCCCGCTACACGCGCGGCCACCCGACGGGCGGCCGTACCCGCGTGAGCTCGTATCCCGAGATCCACCAAGCAGAGAGGGGTCCTCGGCCCCGGCGATCAAGACGAGGATCACTTACTCACACGCATAACCCACATCACACTCGGAAATCACCACATTTCACCACTCACCACACCTGCAGGCCAGTAGACCGCGGTCGCATCCCTATTCAGGCTGTACGGCCTCCGCACCTCTGTGCGCAACAACCCACTAACACCAGTGGGTTGCCCCATCACCGAGGGGACAGTTGCCCGTCGCGAACAGGCCCGGGTCATGAGGGCGCACCTCATGACCCGGGTCTGTATTCTCGATGTCTCGATACCCGTAATCCTCGCAGGCCACTCAAGGCCAGTGAAGATGACCCACGGACGGAAGTATGGTTTGAGGTCGTCACTAGGGCATTTTTCCGGCGAACCCGTCCGTGTTTGTGAATAAACTCTGCTTAGTATAACGTCTCTGTGCGTTGCCACCCTAAAGTCCTTGTTGGTCACGGGCAGGAAATTTTCCACTAAATTTACGTACGCCACAAACTCTTTGTTAGGTTCAACGTCACGTTCACATAGTGGTTGTGGTAACCGTGACATAGCATCTGTACAGTTTTTGGCTGATGGTATGTATTCAATGTCATAGTTATAGCCTGTCAACAAAATCGCCCAACGCTGAATGCTCGATGCTGCCATAACCGGAATGCCCACCTTTGGTCCAAAGATGTTAGTGAGCGGTTTGTGATCAGTCCTCAGTATAAATTTCCTACCGTATAGATACTGTTCAAATTTCTTAACACCAAAAATGATCGATAAGGCTTCCCGATCTATTTGTACATACGCACGTTCGGCGCGAGTGCGCGACGCGTATGCCACCGGGTACTCGCCGGCCGGAGTCAGCTGCGAGATAACGGCGCCGACCCCAGTCGTGAGCACCAGCGGCAGCTCCGACGTGTAGTGCATCAACACCTCACTGGACCCCAATGAACGTTTGATGTTCTCGAAAGCCGCCTGACACACTGAGTCCGAAATGAATTTCACCCCCGCTCGCATTAGTGTATATAACGGCTCGAGCACCGAGCTTACATTTTTAATGAACTTTCCGTAATACATAACCATACCGATGAAAGCTCTCAGCTCCGAAACCGTTGTCGGCGCGGGTGTCTTTTTTATAGCCTGAATCTTATCTGGACATGTATGGACCCTATCCTCACTGATGACATGACCTAATTTGCGAAACTTCGATAGGAATGAGTTGTATTTAGATCGGGACTGTCCGATGTAGGAGTACCGCATCGTGGTATCTGGTGCTTTACAAGCTGAGGTATTAAAACAATTACATGCAGGGCACATAGATATAGTAAAAACAAAAAGTGTAGCACGGAGCTATGTTTGGTGGCTTAATATAGATAGTGATGTAGAAGCGACCTGTAAGTCATGCGAGACCTGCGCGGCGGAAGCATCGTCGGCGTCGCGAACCGCGCCTCGGCCGTGGCCGTATATTCCGCAAGCGTGGAGTCGATTGCATTTAGATTTTCTGGGGCCCTATGAAGGTAAAACATTTTTTGTGGTCATAGATGCCAGTTCAAAATGGTTAGAAGTCGTGGAAATGGTTCGAACGACAGCTACCGCGGTCATGAAGGCTTTTAGGTCCATATTTGCGCGATTTGCCTCACCGCTAGAAATATTGTCCGACCAGGGACCGCCATACTCCAGCACCGAGTTCAATTCCTTTTCAGTAAGCAATGGCATCTGTCAATCATTTCCTTGAACTTGCCACCCCGCGTCTAACGTAGCCGCGGAAAATGCAGTGAAACTGTGTAAGAACGATTAGGAATAAAATATTTGTTGCCTTACCGTAACAGCGTACATAGTACTACAGGTGAAAAATTACAACGTCGACATCTGCGGTCGCGACTGGATTTACTACGCAGTGACGTGACGTGGGAACAGCAGGTCAAAGGCATGCAAGGCAGATAGGTAGAGGCCGCCGGCGGCGCGAGCCTAAGCTTCACGCAAGGGGATGCATTTTCTAGTCGCAATTATAGGGGTCCCGATAAATGGGTACCAGGGAAGGTAGTCAAAATTGAAAGTTCTCGAAGATATACGGTAGAGGAGAGTAAGCGTCGCGTTATACACAAACATATTGATCAGCCTAGACGCAGATCCAGTAGACGCAGTCTGGCACTCCCATGGGAGACATATATAGCGGAGACACGATCGAGAGAGAATGAGGGGGATGGCGTAGCGCATAGAGAGGACATGGCGACCGCAGTGTAAACGAGGTTCATGGGGGAATAATTAAAACGGCGTCGCTAGGATGACAGGGAGGGGATTCCCCACAATGGGACACCACCACAGCGACTGTTACAGAAGAACCAGGAACCTCGGCTTACATCCCGCGGGCCTCAGGTCTTACCACACGGTTGAGTTCTCGGCCCGGTCCACTGGGGACACTGAGCTTGTCCGAAGCGAGTTATTCGACCTCCAGGTCGTTTAGGGTTTGATGATATGTAATTAGTATTCATTCATATTCATTTGTTAATAAAATAATTAATAGTATATAAAGTAAAATTGTAATATATAT
>JAFELO010002210.1:174052-206105 GCA_017140195.1 Eumaeus atala
TGTGTGTGTCTCTGTGTGTGTGTGTGTGTGTGTGTCCGTCTATGGAGACCTTGTTCTCGGGAACGCGAGGAAGCTTAAAGCTAGTAAACGCAATCAAATTTTCTTGGCGGTGGAGCTCAGTGGCCTGGGTTGAGCCCAGGCGAAGCCAATTGAACCGAAGTGGTGCTCTTTGCACCCCTCTTATAAGATGAGGGGTTAAAGAGCGGATGGAGATTCGCGCTTTATACCCCTCTTATAAGAAGAGGGAACAAAAGAGCAACAGGAGGAGGCGCTTTTGCTCACGGGGCAAGAGGTGAGGATGGGAACCTCACCCCATTGCACTGTCCCAAACTTGGTGGGGTTGTCCTGTGGTGTGGGGCAGCCATGTTGTGAAGGAGGCGTCGGTCCCTTAGGGGACTGACTAGCCGTTGAATGCCCTGATAATTTATTTTTCCGGGGCACCTCACCAAAGGCGGCACTGATGGCACTCGCGGTGGTTCTTGAGGGCATTCGGTACTAACATGTGCCGCGAGCCCCACCCGCACTGGACCTCACCCAGGACCAGTGTAGGCCCGTAAATGCGTTTCCCCGTGTCAACAAAAAAAGAGAGGTAACATTAGGCAAAATATAAAAATTACACAAGAAGTAAAGGAATATATAATTATAATATCACTGGGAAAAGCCCTCGCAATTATAAAATGCAATTATAAAAATAATTTTGTTGCTTTCAAAATGAGTGCAGGCGCTCGCAAATAAAAAGTTGTCATCTTTCATAGGCTGTCAATTGTCTTGCTCACATCCCCAGTTGATACGAATCCCTCTATGTAGTAGCCCGACTCGCACTTGACTTTTCTTTCTCATATTTAATTAATTATCTTTGTTTAAACATCTGCTCTGTCCGAATTCATGCCAATAAGATACCTTCCTTTACTAGGTTCTCCCAATGGGCCAACCGGTGTTTCACAAGCCGCACGAATAACATCACTTTACCCCTGTCCCTAATGAAAAAATTGTTTTATGAAGTTAAATATACTCTATATAATATAGCTCTTCTCGCTAAATGAACTATTCAGTACAACAATAATTTTTCAATTCTGTCCAGTAGTGCCTGATTAACGCGTTCAAACAAACCCTTCAGCTTTATATTACTAGTAAAATAAATGACCTCGTAAGGTCAAATAAGTTAATATTATTATTACTATTGAATACTTGACCATCGAGGTCATACATTAACAAAGGGACTTCGCTGTACAGGCGAATTAGTAATAACGGGGTACGGAACTCTGAGGATGTACCGATCCTTTGAATTGGCGACCTAAACAGCGTACGTAAAAGAGCGTGCTTCCGAACTCTAATGCTACAATTTTTTTTTTTAAATCACATTACTTACATTATTTTGTGCTGATAAACCGCACACACCTAATAAAATACACTTTCCAAATTACAAATATACAGTACCCATAGTCTCCGAGAGAAACGTATGTTATAATATAGCCTTACAAACAGATATGAAGAAACTGTAAGAGTTAACCTAAAAATTTAAATTGGCATCATTTTCGTCATTACATACGACTGTACGTATAGGATTTTAAACGGAGGAAACCGAGGGGCACAGCTAGTTACTAATACATGATTTGTAAGAGATAGGTTGAAACGAGCAGGGGAATACTATAGGATATCTGCTGTTGGATATATTGACTACCGCCGCCCAGAGACATTTGCAAGACTAGGCGTTTTACAGGCCTTTAGGGGATAGGTATGCTCCTTTCTTTAAGGTCCCTTAGTTGTATCAGATCGGAAATACCGAAAGAGGCAGCTGGCTCCACAGTACAGTTGTACGCGGTAAAATGTGGCGTTTAAACCGCACAGTTGTGGATTTACGGACATAAAGGTGATAGGCCTGGAACTTATTTAGTGGTGTTGTAATCACTAGCAGTGCCTAATGGTAGGCACGTTCAACCAGACATCATGAGGTCCCAGGTTCGAGGTCACTCTTTTTGTTCATGTTCTCGACGTGACAGATGTCAGGTAGCCGATCCCAATATCATGTGATTTAAAAACGGGATAAGGCTAGGACGAAGAAAATCGTTGATATGTATTGGCTCACTAATATCAGTACGGAGGTTTAGGTATACTTTAGTGTTCATTGCAGACGAACATTGCTAGGACGACGATGCCTCTACTTTCCTTTAGGAACTTATCCACGCACAAACTGGACAGTTATACTACGTGTTGGTCTAGCGAAAGCGTCAATCTAGCGATGGAGCCATGCTTCTCATTATATTTAGTTCTCTAAACTAACCTTAAAATACACCACACATGTTTTATAAGTTACGAGGATGGTATCGCTAGAAATTCGATTCTTCACTGGTACAAATTTACCCTCTGTTATAGTGTATTACAGGTATAACCGACGCTCGTATTCAGTGCGATAAACCATAACGTGTGTGGCCTGCTTAAGAGTGACACAAATAAAAGGAATACGTAAAAATATATGCATTTTATTTACACGATATAATTACAATTTGGTATAATGTATTATCAAAACTATCGTACTATACACTTCGTCGAGATTGTAAAAGATTCTCCATACATGAGAGAGAGAGAGAGAGAGAGAGAGTGTAGAGATGAATGATATATTCGCACTTTTGTATTGTTGAACATACAATTTTCGTAATTGTACTTGTTTTTTTTTTAATATTTACGCATTTTTTAATATAACAAGCTATAATACTAGAACATAAAACTTTAAACTGAATTTGTCATATATAAAAAATACCATTTATTAATTGGATAACGTTGTATCCAATTACGGGAATAGTTTATACTTCAAATGAAAATTGTACTAAACTTATTTTATTCTTGCTATTAGCAAGTATTTACATCTTTTTCTAACTTGGACCCTGGCCACTACATTTATTTTTATTGAATCCTACTTCATCAGCATCATCATCAACATCAAGCAGCCCCTATCCGTCCTCTGCTGGACATTGGCCTCTTTCAATGAACACCACGACGTTGGATCTACTGCTGAGCATCCATTATGGATCCATCCATACTTATCTGAATTCAATCAACATAAATTAATTAGTTGAACTTGCAGACTGAGTCTCTACCGAGAGTTTACTCAGATGAGTTCCACTCTTTCAACCCAATGGTCCTACAAAATTCCACGAAACTCACGGCTTTAGTTGTAGGTAATGTTATAATTCTTACCATATCTTTTATAAACTTGTTTTTAAAGAATTTCCGCCCTACCTATAAAAACCAATCTAAGCCTTTTGTTATGCCTATAAAATATTACAAAGATTTGTTCGATGTCATATTTAGTCAGTACTTTCTTATCATTTTATTACTCTTAATTACTTTTTACTTAGTATCTCTTTACTTTAAACACTTTATTACAAGTTCTTTATTATATCTTGAAGGGCCCTAAGGACTCATTCGCAAAGACACTATTTGAATTGAGCAATCTTAGGATGCATTTTTGTTACAGTACATAGCTATGTTCCTATATTTATGTTTATTGTTAAACAGATGGAAAACAGCACCAAAACAATAAGGCCTTATTTTTATACATTGCAAGAATACATTAACTATACAAAATGACATTTGGCTATAAAATATTAGCTATACTAACTAACACCGCATGCTGTTTTTCTGGACTGTGTTTCTGGAGTAAATTGTTATGTGTTATTTAGCTATAACAATTATTTATGAGTTGTTCTCAGTAAATCTATGAAGATTACTTACGCTTAAATAGTACTTGTTTCTCAAATTTATGATGTGCTAAGGAAAATTGAAGCATAATTCGAGCTTTTAGGTCGATATTCCTACACGCTAACACTGCATGATATCCGCCTCGCTGATGGGACTGCGTGGAATTACAAACCTTAGCTATTGTGATTAGATTCTAGTTTGTCTTAGCGATTGACATTTACTAGGATAATTGTTGTGACTGATATTTACTAGGATAATTATTTACGTCGTGTTACCCTTCGATATGTTGGTGAATGTATGGTTTTTCATTTTATTTTCATGACATTTAGTGAATTAAGTGAGCACTAAGAAATTATCTTTTGAAATTAAATCTTTGGGATTTAATTTCAAAAAATAAATAAGAGGTAGAAATAGGGGTTGGCGTATTATAATTAGATAAAAAACATATACAAAAATATTTTATGACTTCGTAAAATGCAATTAGAAGTTACATAGCATTCAAACGATTTAAAAGTACGAAAATTGTGTGCAAATGTCATCGTCAGCAGCCTTCAAGTACCAAATGTAGACAGAGGCCTATCGATGATCGCCAATAATATAATAAACAAACTAAATCAAGTCGAGCATGAATAGAAGCATATAGAACATTTAATTCCCTAAACCAAGCTACACATATCAGTCGATGTCCAGACTCTTAAAACTACTGGTGAATGAAGCGAACATGCCCTTACTGGGTTTCTTCACCCGCTTCTTCTCATCCACCTTAAATATCTCCGACTCCGTAAGCCACTCCCTATAATTGACCTCCATATTCCTCCTCTGCTCTTCGTGCAGTTGCTTCACCGGCGCCTGGGGACCGCCGTAGTCCTCCGGGAGGAGTTCCAGGTCAACGACAGAGGCAGGCCCTTCGGACGTGAAGTTGAGGAGGTTTATCAGGTTGGAGTATATGAGCGGTTTGACGATGCACATGACCTGGTTGATGAAGGAGACGGTGTTGACGATGTGAATCCTTTTCAGTCGACACGGATGAGCGTTCTGAAATATAATAATTTTACGTTAATTTACAGTTGAAACTGAATAATGGGCGAGACAATAAAGATTATTATATCTTAAAACAGTTTCTTTAGACAAGTCTAGTTTGCTGGTAAGAAGTTTTAACACAACACAGCATAACAATTTAAGCCACAAACGCAATATAAGTCAAGTCTACTCGAATCCGAAGTAACTACGTAACTATGTACGTACACATAACACGATTTTAATTAGTAGGGACATCAACTGTTTAATTTGCAGTAAAGTAAAAAAAAAATTACCTTACTGCATCATAATTTTATTTTAGACTAGCAGTCCGTCACATGGATATTTCACGAAATATTGCAAAGAATCATTGTCTTACAAAAATATAATATTTATGGACTTTAATTTCGACCTCGTAAACATTACAATGACAACAAACTAAATTTATGACAGAACAACATCTGCCGGGACAGCGTCTTGTCAAAAAATGATGCAGCAAAATAAGGATTTAAATGGTTACAATATCAAGGATTTCATAATCTTCGAAAAGTTTTAGAAAATATATGTTATAATAATAATTATGTTATATAGCCTATGTTTGTTAATAATCATGTAATGTAATAGTATTTTTAAAAAGTATTCCAGTGTTTTTAGATCCAATACAATGCAAACAAACAAACAAGGAAATAAACAATCGAATGTTTCTTCTATAATATTATAGTAGTATACACAAATTAGGAAACCTCTTCAATATGATACGATAATTTCACCTTGGCATTCATTCATATTAAACAAATCATAATACAAAGGCTAATAGATTTTAACAAATACGGACTACAGCATTCGAGATTTGTATTAAAGTTCAATCGAGAGTAATAGACGAGAGAGACCGCATGGAAATAACCAAATCATTTGAATGTGATATGCAGGATATTCACGGTCTAGTCCCAAACTTTAATAAATAACCCATCTACTGTATCGCAAAATATCCGTAGCATATATGCAAATTGTAATGCACTCCAAATAAGTCTTTCACAACTTGATTTTTACTCTGATATTTTGATACTAACGGAATGTAGTCCAATGAAACCAATTCAGAGTATAACAAATTACGACCAAACAGTTTCTACAGACAATTTAAACCAGAACGATGGTGTGGTCTCATTTGTTAAACCCCACTTATAGATGAAGTAAAGCTGGAGCATGCATCATGTATACAAATTCATTTTCATAATACATTTACAGGTCTCCATCTAACACTGACGCTTCAAATTTTATAAGCTCATTAAATGATCACATTAATTCAATATAAGCAATCACTATAATTATTTCTGGAGACATTAACATAAATCTAGTCCCTCGAGCTTCGGAATAACAATATGAATACAGAAACAGTTACATGAACATGTTAAGTGTGCTTGGCATTCTTCCAGGTCTTCTTAAGCCAACCAGATTAGGTAGTTGTTTAGATCACATAATGATTAAAATAATCAATGTAAACATAACAGCTTACACGTTTGTTATAAACACATCTATTACGGATCATTGTACCACTCTTTTAATTTTACCCTTTAAAATAAATAATATAACTAAACACAAAATCTATGAAAAAAAAAATGAAAGAATTAATTATCAAAATGCCGCAAAAGAGTTTCTAGATGAAAATTTAAATGAGCTTCTTACAAGTGATGACCCTAATTTTAAAACACAACAACGTAGTAATAAATTGAGTAGATCGTTAAATAACAACAAAAAAACCAGGATAATTCCTAGAAATAAAAGAACTATCAAGCCTTGGATCACTCCGGGTATTCTGCGATGTATTAGGAACAGAAACAAAATGCAGATGAAACTACGGGCGTGCCCAGACAATGAGGTACTGCGGGTCACGTTCAAAAGATAACTTAATTTTACATCTAAATTAATTAAAAACCTTAAGCAAAATTATGACCGAAAATTATTGGAAAATACACAAAAAAACTGTAAGGCTCTCTGGGAATCTGTAAAACTATAACTAACTTTAAAGATAATAAAACTACTAATACCGAATTATTCAAACATAAGTCTAACCCTAATGTAGCTGTTAATCGGGTTAATGAGTTTCTCTCCGAGATTGGCAAGAAGATGGCTGCTGATATTCTCATTAGTGATACCCCTATAACCATTGATTACGGTGGTATACGAAACACCAACGCCATAGTTTTATCTTTTGTCCAGCGGGAAACATATCCTAGTGAAGTTTTAAATATTTTAATGTCCTTAAAAACCCTGTCCCTGTCATCGATGGGGTGTCCTCAAAATTCTTAAAAATGTATAAAAAGACTATACTTCCCGTGGTTAGCCAAACCTAAGCTTTAACAGAGCCATTTTTCCGAAGTTGCTTAAACAAATACATATCACCCCGATTTATAAGAGTGGAGAGAAGACTGACTCAAATAGTTATAGGCCTATCTCAGTGTTCATGTCTATTTCAAAAATTATAGAGAAACTTGTAAATAACAGATTAGTTAACTACTTGTATAAAAATGACTTATTTTTGAAGCTACCAATTTGGTTTTAGGCAAGGTAAGTCAACCGAAGATGCAATTTTAAAGCTTACATCAACAGTAAGCAATGAAGTTGATAATGGAAAAAAGTGCCTTGCTATTTTCCTCGCATTAGAAAAGGCATTTGATACAGTTTCTCTCCCCACACTTATAAAAAAGTTAGAACACTTTGGCATTAGAGGGAAGCCCCAGGATCTTCTGTGTGACTATCTAAGGGGTCGCCGACAAAAGGTTAGAATTGCTGAATATCTGAGTACTGATTCAGGAATAACGTGCGGCGTCCCACAAGGAAGCGTGCTGGGTCCGACCCTTTTTCTCATCTACATAAATGACTAACCAATATGTCTAATCAAGGTGGACGTATAATTTCATATGCAGGTGACACGGTAGTCGTTTTTACGGGCGAAACATGGGAATCGGTCTTCAGTACTGCCAACACAGGCCTACAGAAAATCAACCTGTGGTTAAAATCAAACCTCCTTACACTCAACATAAATAAGTCTCAGTACATATGTTTCACAAAAACTTTAAAGACTCAACCACATCAAGGGCTAGATCTTAAAATTTATTACTGACTTCCTCAGTTAAACATAACATGTCAATGTGTTGCATTGCAAAAGGTGCCATCGGTTCAGTACTTCGGTATCGATCAATGTCTTACATGGCACCAACACCTGAAACACATTAATGGGAGAATAAGGAAACTTATGTGGATTATCAAAATCCTACGTCACATTTGCAACACGAACCTCCTACAACAAATATACATTGCTTTAGCGCAATCAATAATGACTTATTGTATTTCGGTGTGGGGAGGCGCTGATAAAACTAAATACCTGGAAGTGGAAAGAGGACAGAGGTCTCTGTTAAAAATGATATATTTCAAGCAGTATATATACTCTACAACACATCTCTATTGACACTGCAAATTACTCATCATGCGCAAGTTATGCCTTTGCAATCTTAAAACTTCACTGGACTCTTCCCTTCAAACCGTTTATGTTGAATGAGAGAAGAAGATTACATTCTGTGGCACCATTGCCCATGTTTAAATCAGCCTTTGCAAGGAGACAGTTTGATGTACAGTCTGTTTTATTATATAACGAGATGAATAAGAGACTAAATATTTACATGTTAAATCATTATGACTGTAAACAAGCCCTGTTAGGTTGGTTAGGCACGCTTACTATGTATTGTATGAATATTTATTATTATTATTATTATTATTATTATTATTATTATTATTATTATTATTATTATTATTATTATTATTATTATTATTATTATTATTATTATTATTATCATCATCATTATTATTATTATTATCATTATTATTATTATCATCATTACTATTATTATTATTATCATTATTATTATTATTATTATTATTATTATTATTATTATTATTATTATTATTATTATTATTATCATCATTATTATTATTATTATTATTATCATTATCATTATCATCATCATTATTATTATTATTATTATTATCATTATCATTATTATTATTATCATTATTATTATCATTATTATTATTATTATTATTATTATTATTATTATTATTATGAAAGTTCTTACAGTACGACCAGTTTGCTGAACAAACTGGTATAACTATTAAATCCTTATTCTGTTGCATAAATTATTGACAATGACCGGCAGATGCTTTATTCCCAAATTGATACATTGGGAAAAAACCGGAATTGATAAAATATCTATCGGGAATGGGTCTAGAATCTATCAACCAGTCAAGATTTCTTTGACGGTTTTACGTCAACGCCATCGTCGGCGAAGTTCAGCATAGTGGATGTCGGGAGTGCAGTCTGCGTCAGCCAGCCAGTAGAGGCGTATGTTGCGGCTCTCAGCGGAATGTATATGTCCAAAGTGGGCCAGTCATGTAACAATATATACCTGAATATAATGCATGAAGGCTCGTAGCGCGGGCAGAGTCAGCCGCGTAAGATGCCCCAGGCTGCAGCCCTTCATGTCGAATATCACCACATATCCCTCCGACAGGTTGTCCTCTGACAGTTTGACGTCGTTGAACATGCAGAACACTCGTACGGCATCGGCGAAGTTCAGCTTACTGTAGTCGGTGTCGGCCAATCGGTAGAGGAGGATGTGGTAGCCTTCTACCGTCAGCTTGGGTAGCGCTACCATGTGCCTAAAACGTTTATAAGGGAACGTTGAAACAAAGGACAGAAAAGTTACCGGCTGGCATTGGAAAAGTATCGAGATAGTTTTAACGCACACAAGTGGCACGTAGGTGGTAGACTACTGACTACCCCAGATCCCAGTAGGTTCCACATGAAAGATATACGTTGCAGAACAAGCAATTGTTTTCGGGGATGTACGTCTCTACAATTTACTCCCTGAAAGCTTTAAAAGCTGTAATTTAACTAATTTAAGACAGTCCTTAAAGAACGTTTGTGTAGTACATAAAGGTTTTTTATTTGTAATATAAGATTATTATATTATAAGGTAATCGAGTTTAGTTTAGATACTTTTCGGAATATAATTATCCTATTAGGCTATACCTGTGTATTATAATATCTTTCATCTTCTTGTATATGAAACAAAATCCCTTAATATATGTCATCTATTTTCTCAAAATGTACTGAACGGTTCAGAACGGATAGATTCAGTGTATAGTTTATTTTCTAACAATGCCGGGGTGGATCGCTACTTTATTGTGTTTGAGTCAATAAATTGTATGTTTATAAATATTTAATTGATTATTGAGTCTGTGTTGCTTTGCTATCAGGCCTTCTCAGGTCAGGGCTGCGGTTGAACCGGCGTGGAAACAATTGAAGTTCAAAGGGCAACTAACTTTTATAATTCCTTGTTGGAAATAAAACATTTTTATTTCATGAATTATAGAGCATATTATAAGTTATATGTCATTCAAGATAATGTTTATTACACGCAGCATTGGCCTAACAACGACAATAATATTGAGCTTTCTATCATCAATCCATTTATAATAATATCTTTATTCGTAATAAATACACTGGATCTAACACAATATAGACAATAGAGCTTAAAAAAGTATATAATCTACAAAATACTGATAGGAACGGTGTATATCACAAAATGGTGAGAGCTTAGCTAAAGCCAGGACATTGATTTTAATGACATGAGCTTGTTAATTATTTTTTTCGTTTTTACCTGGCTGCGCATGGTAAAGGAGTGTGTTTAACTATCTATGTTTGTTTTCGCAGAAGGTTTTATCCAGTCTGGATTTTTGTTTCTATTTTATTTATATTTTATTTAAGATCTGTATTTCGTACGTTTGCGGGCGTCCAGGCGTAAACGACTTATGCAGGTGTTTGTGAAAATCAATTTCACTGGGATCCATCTACTTATCCCCATGGTATTAAACGTTTGCCGGAATTCACCTGTTCATCCCCATGGTATTAAACACACTTACGTAATATCTAATACAGTTTTATTCTTTGGTAACAGCGGGTCCCTGTTGGTGAAGAGGTCTGGTGTGTTCGCCCGCAGCGTGAAGTAGCATTCGATGGTCGCCTTCGACTCCTTCACTTTGAAGAAACACGAATGCATGAACAGGAACAAGTACTCGTCCGATATGTGCGGCAAGTGCGGCTGAGTCTTCATCCTGGAACGAAAAGAGCTGCGTTAGCAGGCGATTGCAGTTTACCCCATACCACTTAATGTGAAACGTGTGCGAGGCATGTAACCGTAAGGGCTGTAAAGCGTTTCGCTGGTGTTACACTCGCTAGTTCGTTTGCGATTACGTAGAGTTTATTCATGCTGCATGCTTTACATTCTTTCTTTTTTCATAGCACGAGCTCGTATAGAACCCGTCACCGAATAGTCGGAGCCACTTGACAACTATCTACACTCGTAGACATTCGCATTACTGTCCTGCCCCCTTCCTTCTCCACTCCAATGGGTCATTAATAGGCCCTATGGTATTTACAATAACATGAATAGCTTCAGTTTTAATTTTCAGCTTTTAGTTAGTTTTTGTTTAGCTTAGACAGTATCACTTTTTCCGCTATGAAGCAAAACCTAATGAGGCAGGCAACCTGCTCGGCCAACAAGAGTCTTAATGGGGTAGGCAGAGAAAACAGAGCGACATGTTCATATACACCAAATGCCCTAGTATTGCTGGATAGCTAGGCAGCAAACAAAAAACAAATTTGCGGGTACCAATGGGCGGTGATAATTAATTTAGCCGCATGGGGTCTTTGGTTCGATCCCCAGGTCGGGCAATTATTAGTAAATGTTTCTCAGATTATTATGAGCATGCTATACGTTGTCCGGTATTGGAATGTGCCCGAAGTAGCTACAGGCTTGCCACCTATGACATCATGTGCCTCAGTACCTTGGCTAATCGTGAGTGTTCTAGTATATCTACTAGACTTACGAGTTCTGGATGTACTAGCACACCTCTGCCTTTTGTACTTAGGTACTTTTTGTTATTGTCCCCCTATACAAAAAAAAATTGCATCTTAGGAACCATTAGACTTTGTACCAGAAATAGTTGGCAATATTGTCAACTGCATCAAATTACAAGTTCTTTAGCCTAATGTGTTTATAATTGGACGTCGCAGCGTGAACATAATTGACGACTAGATATTGGAGATAAACTTTAACTAATAAAAGAGAAAAAGAGAACTTAACATTGAACTTTTCCGTGTAACTTAGATACTTTTGGACGTGATAACGTCCTGTAATTCGATAATGATCGCATGCACGTAAAGTATCTTTGTGAATTATTCGTTTTTGAAAAATGAACATTCCTAAAAACCCAGTTTGATCTCTTCCAGCACTCGAATGATGAACCTAACAATACAAAGAACTCGCTAGACAAAGAGGTCGTTATATCCGCTCCTACTTAGGAATGGTATATCAGCTTAACTGGCCTAGCGAGACTACACATGACAATATTTGACTCCTGTTTAGTCGAAATTAGTGTTTTTTTTTTTAAATAGGATAGAGGGGCAGACGAACAATCGGAGCCTTCTTACGAGTACCAACGCCCATGAACATCCACATAATAACTATGCAGATGCGTTCTTCTCCTCCCCCCCGTCCCCAATGGATCACCGGCTACTCACAAACCGCATGAAACGTGACACTGAAGGTGTCACTTTACGGCGGCGTTATATAACCGAGAGGTACCTCCCCGGTCGTGCCGGCCCACCTCCGTTGCATAGGAGGATATGGTGTTATGCACCATGCATGGCACTACCATGTCCTATGCAGTATGACACTACCTCTTTTTCAAATCCTACTAATATGAATGTTTGTAAGTATGGGTGGATATTTGTTACTTTTTAATGGAAAAACTACTGAAAGTATTTTAATGAAACTCTACAACACTATAGCTTCAGAGTAACATTTAGGCTGTAGAAATAATGATTTTTGTCTGTAGTCCACGCGGACGAACGAGGACAGGTAATAAAGAGTGTCTTTTATTTTATTATATACAACATAATGTAAAACTGCACAGGATCTATCATTATGTTGTATAAATTATAATTTATACAACATAATGATGGATCCTGTGCAGTTTGCTCGTCTCTATGGATATTTTGCCATAAGAGTAAGAAGATATTTACCATTCTCTTAGCTCTTGTAGTTCATTATCGTATCCTTCCGGTACAGGTTTCAGGCCTCTTAAAAACGGATGAGAGTATTTGGTCGCCGCCATGCCTGCGAGCGCGCCGTCTGTAATCAAAGTCACGCGTTTGTTATAACACGTATTTAGTTCGTTAGTTCACTACAAACGGGGGAACAAAACATTTCCATACTATCAGAGGATTCGGAGCCTTTTATTGACGCCCACGCACATCCGCACAATTGTTAAATAGACATGTTACCCTCCTTCCCCCCTCTCCTTCAACGGATCACAGGAAAGTACACCGCATAAAACAGGACTTAACTTTAAACTTAGTACAATTTCTCTTTCTTTTCTCTCGTCATAGTAGACACTAGAAGTACACTAAAACGGCGCAGCTGTCAGCAAATTGTGAATGGTCAGTGATGTAGCCAAAGATTACTACATGCGACGGCGGTACAAATTGTGTTACTTTCACAAATTTTCAACCGCAACGGTAATAACGTGCACTAACCATACGTGCCGTTATGAGCAGGACCGGTCACGTTTCTTGTTTTTCTGCTTGGGTGTAAAAATCTTCAGGCGGAAAATGTCCCATTTTTACATCCGCAATACTACAGGCTAGTCGATGAAAACTGATTAAGTAGTAATATTAAGTGTCAGGATGGTTGTAGTGAAAACCCTTCCTTGGTTATGATACTACTATATCTTTGAGTATGGTCGCTGTAAGTGAAAAACTGGTTATTGACACATAATAAAGAAGTGTGTTAGAAGTTGAACGAGTGTGAGCGTATACGGGAGCATCTATGTGTCGTCTGTAGCACAGATTATTAACACATAAAACACAGAAAATTCAGATGTAGTTTTCTTCGTTTGTATATGTTATATGGTCTAGCCTCTAGATGGTTCGTAACTGTGTCTAGTGATTATAAAGTTTTGGTCAACCGGGTATTTAGCTCCTTGGTTCCAGCCACGGAATGAATATTTATTTATAAAAGTTTTAAAAATATAGCTAAGTACTAAATTTTATTGCTATCTTTAGTTTTGGTATTATTTACTATGTGATTTTTTAATGAGGATTTGATGATAACTAAATATCTGGGTAATTGCTGTTGACTCGAAATTTTGGTAAGTTACCTATTTAATTACCGTGTTTATTTGTTTACTTTCTTATCTCAGAGGGTTTATCGAAGTCAATTAGATTCAATGTTTTTATTTTTATTATTATTATTAATATTTTTATTTTATCAAAAGTTGGTAATTTTCACATAAAAACATTGAATTAACACATAAAAATCTATAATTCTATACCTTAGGCCTACCTATCTAAGGTAGTCTTTTTAATGTCAAATGCTACATTACAATTACATGGTTGATACTGATTTAAAGTACAAACAATATTTATATACCTGCGTTTTGTAATATGACTTTAGTTTTCAAAGTGCTTACGCCTCAACTTATAAGTTCCCGCTCATAGTGGATCGATGACTCAACAATTTTTTACCGGTCACCACTACATACTTTACGTTTAGTGTTTCTAAAATTTTTTAACGGTCCCGCTTACAAACGTGGTACGTGGTCACCTTATATAACGCGAACACTTGAACAACGTAACGGTGAATCACAACCGAAAACTTGTTTGCGAAGAATTCAATTACATTACGAAACGGCCAGCGGAGCGAGGAAATCCAATTGTAACGCACTAGGAGTTTCATTTTTTTCGGAATTTATAGATAATCACTGATTACGTGGACAAGGATATATGAGATTAGCATTTGACTTGCTACCGGGTTTGGATTTCGTGCGTTCGGTAATTTTGTGCAGCTTTTATCAATCCATTGCTGGACATACACCTGAGAGTATCTACGTCAAGACGGAGACCCTCGATACGCGCAATTGGCATCCATCTCTACTGGCTACGCAATGGAGATCATTAATAATGATCTCCATCGCGTAGCCGGTCCGAGTACGAGGACTCTCAGGTGTATGTCCAGCAATGGATTGATAGCTCATTAGTTTTCAGAAAACCGTTTGTCTTCGAAGAGCTTTTTTTCTTAGGAATTTCAGAGAACAATCAAAATTTTCGTATGTTTAAGACTGCGCAGCGGTTCTGTATAATGATTTCATGTTTCGAGGCATAAAAGGTTTCGAATTTTTTGGATTGCATTGCTATGTCCAGTATAAGTATTTCATATTTTGAACTGAATTTATTTCTGTTTACGTTTTGTAATACGGTAATAAAGGCAATTTTGTAGTGGCCCACTGCCTCGTCGATTTATTCAAGGATGTTTGTCTTCAACTCACGAGGCCTTACCGATTCCCGGGTATCGTATCAAAGACTTTTTAGGGTTGTTTAATTTAAAAATATTCTATTGAAAGTCAGGAAATCTGCCGACACGCCACATGCAAAGAAGAGCACATTGAGATGCTGATCCTGCTAGTAGAAATGAGTCTGGACAGTGTATTTTATAGTTTAAGCAGTCGGGGCCTTCTCTCGCCCTCGTGACTTCTCTCGCCCATAAACATTCACATGATTCTTATGCATATGTATTACACTCTCAACTTCTTCCCCCGTCCAGTGGGCCGCAGAAACTCACGAACCGCACAAAATGCGACGACTGCCTGTCACGGCGGTATCGAGTCAGCACGAGATACTTCCCCGGTTGTATCGGCCCTGCTAATATGTAGTGCGGCATGGCTCAATCTCTTAATCTTTTTGTTTAAAGTCATACCCGGATATACTTATACTATTACTACAATATCTATTGTAATCAATCTTGTGCGGAGAAGATACATTGCCATTTTCTCTGTGATGTAGACTAAAATAGTATACAATGCTCTCGGCTCCACATACAAGAATATAATAGTTCTTTAGAGTTCCGTACAAAAAGCATGAAATAGGAACGCTATTAGTAAGACACCGAGGTCCAGATGGGCAGATGTCCGTCTTGTCAGTAGATCCGTGCGTCCGTCTGCCCGTCTGTGTATCTCCAGGCTGTATCTCATCAACTGTGATGGATAGACAGTTAAGTTATTCACAGATAATATTAAAAATAGAGTAAATAAATTATTTATAGGGGAGCCCCCACAAATAATTTATTAATTATATATTGTATAATGTAAGAAATTTGTTTCATGCCATTTATATATACAATGATACGGAACCTTGAGGCGCGAGTACTACGCGCACTTCACAAGTTTTTTTGTAATTTTATTTTTAGCCGTTGCACCATAACAAGTCAATGAATTATGTTTCACTAAATTAAGAGCAGGTTATTTAAATGCAATAAAGACAAGGTGTATTAGCAAATGTGGCCTTAATGTAATCAAGGCTCAGTAATACATTTCCATTTCTTCATGTCACATTTCATTTGTAACGTACCTGTTAAATTACTCTCTTTCTCTTTCAAGCTCCAAACTCGAGTGCCGAGGTCGGGCAAAAAATATTTTATTTTAATTACTAAATATAATAGTCCTAAGTTCGGAAGTAAGTGGTTTGACCCCCTGTGACTACTGGCGCTCATACGCGCATTGCAATCGTGTAGAATTAAAAAAAAATCACACTGCATACGATTAGCTGTCAAATTGTGGCGGTATCATGCGAGTGAAAGTTACCTCCCCGATCGTACCGGACTAATTCCGTTGTGTTGGCATGGTACTGATCTAATTTGATCGCCATTTGGGCCCATAGTGGTCATCTCGGTCGAAATTTTCTTGTTTTACCTAGTGGTTACTACCCAAGCCACGGAGTCACCGAGACCTCTATGACACGTAGGGGCAGTAAAAACATAAACGTTACCAACATAGCGCAAGTAGCTCGCGTATAACACAACTTGGCAGTACCTACTTATTAGTCCTTGTACGCCGTGTTAGCTGTTGGCAATTACCAGCTAACTGTACACACTCGAGCACGCGATTTTATCTCGCTGCCAGTGACTTGGTTTACTCAGTATTAGCCCGATTACATGAACAATTTCTCTTGAATTATTTCAACTAATATTTTAAATGCGAAAGTTTGTACGTTTGCTTTCACGTCTGTTCTTTAACATAGGGGCCGAATGAGCACACAAAGCCTTTAATTACCAACGGCTATAAACATTACAACAAATGTAAAACTGCTCATATGATTAGTGTAGGCAACAGTCAGATAATTATCAATCAGATAATTCATGAAAATCTATCTGTTCAGGGGACAGGTCGTGAAATCGAAACCAACTCAGTTTCGGTTTAGGCTAGGATTTGTACTCTAGCCGTCTTATGCAGGCAGACTTTAAGTAGTTGCTCGGTTGGTAAGAACGATAAAGTAGTGGTATGAACTACCTACATAATGTCCTCTATATTTATTGAAGAACTTCAATTATTCAAGCAGATTTGATTTCATCTTATATCTTATTATACAAAATTTAAAATATATTCAATATCAGGCTGACCTATACTGAACATGATGCAGTAAGGAGTCTATCCCTTTAAACTATCATATAACGTTTAACTTAGAGGCACCTTGTCTGACCTATCTATTCATAGTAAGTTGCCTATCCTTACATCGAAGAGGTTTTTCCTTTTTTAACCCCAAGAACTCCCCCAGCCAATTGAAGTAAGCATGTCACCTGCATTATGACGTCGAGATTATTTAGAAAAACAACTGATCACCACTGATTTACAGAAGTACAGGATATTTGATTTCATATTCAACTTTTCTTTGTAAAGCATCCGTGATTGCACACAAACATAATTTTTGCAAGCTCACCTAACCTAACATGTATGATTAGTAGTTACAATAAAACTACTTTTACGGATTTTATCTTATTTATGTAGCCCGACGTTTCAGAAGGTTTACAGCAACCATGGTCACGGGTGGACTCCATGGTTGCTGTAAAGCTTCTGAAACGTCGGGCTAGATAGATAATTAAATAAACCGCGATAAAGTCCGTAGAAGTAATTTTATTGTCATGACTAACATTCGCGTAAACTTAAGACATCAACATTTAGCATTTTTTACAATGCAGAATGTTGTTGTTGTACAATGCAGATTCTATTTAAATATGTACATACTTTAAATACATTCCCTTGAAATGTCAAACCTTACTTGAGTGTTTTTTTTTATAGAATAGGGTGCAAACGAGTAATTGGAGCCATTTCACGATTAACGACACCCATGAACATCCACATAATTACTATTTCGGTACATTGGCCTCGTTGAGCCACTCCCCCCCCCCCCTCTCATGGCTACCTATAAACCGCACGAAATGCGACACTGAACAAAGTGCACAACTTGACAGTTGCACATCTTTTATGTGGACGGTTCTGAGACACTGACTACATCTTATTTTTCTAAATCTATGCTTATTACCGTTAAAACATTCTTTAGCGTCGTGAAAATAGAACTCTTGTACATTCGTTTAGGAATAGGGCCAAAAGTCACTGTCGGAATAACGATAGCACCTGTAGTAGGTATTCTGTACGATTTCATTTGTATTTGTGGTCAAGTACAATTTTTAACTTTAAATTCAATATTAAATAGTATCCCTGTCCCAACTAGAATCGAGTATTCATATTTCAATTTATATCAACGGCCCGTCCATTGATAAGATTTGTGCCGTCCATCGATTAAAAAATATTTTTTGAATGAAGAGTATGGTGTACTCAAAAGTGATAGTGATTGTGGGTTATTGGCGTAGGGTTAAAAGACGGCCCCATCATGATTCAAGCCTTGTCATGGCGGTGGGGCTCAGTAGCCTGGGTTGAACCCAGACACCTTGGGCGAAGCCAATTGAACCGAGGAGGGGGCCGCTCTCTGTACCCCTTTTATAAAAATAAGGGGCTAAAGGGCAGGAGGAGGAACAGTTCTTTGTACTTCTCCTATAAGAAGTGGGGTACAAAAGAATAACAGAGGGGGCGCTTTTTTATCTGTGGTGCGGGACAACCTCATCTGTGAAAGTGACGTCGGTCCCTTCGTTCCACTAGCCGTCGAGGTTCCCTGATGATTTGTTGTTCCAGGGCACCGCACCAAAGGCGGCATGGATGGCACACGCGGTGGTTTTTTGTGGGTATTCGGTACTATAATGTGTCGCGCGCCCCACACCCAGGTCCGATGAAGGCGCGTAAATTTCGTTTCCACGCATCAAAAAAAAAAGCTTTAATAGACGATCCCCACTATGGTGCAAGCCTTGTCGTAACGATGGGGCTTAGTAGCCTGGGGTGAACCGAGGGCGATGCACCTTTTTATAAGAAGGGGGGCTAAAGAACAGAAGGAGGAGGCGTTCTTTATACCCCTCTTATAGGAAGAGGGGACAAAAGAGCAACAGGAGGAGGCGCTTGTGCGCATACGGCAAAGGGGCGAGGATGGGAATCTCACGTCATTGCACTGTCCCAAAGTAGGTAGAGTTGTCCTGTAGTGCGAGACAAACCAGCTATGGATGAGGCGTCGCTGCTTCAATTGACCTGTGAAGGTGCGTAAATGCGTTTCTCTACGTCAACAAAAAAAAGATGGGCTTAAAGGACGGCAAAGCATCTGCGTATTATGCGGATGTTGCATCGGCGCCGGTAGTGATATAGACAGTTTAAGTCTTAAGGCATCAGACCTATAATAGTAGTATCGGAACGACAAGTTCTCTTCTGTTCTTTATCAAGCTGTTGTAATTGTTTTCATCTATTCTTTATTTTTTTAATGAAAATGATGAATAATAAACAAAAACGCCTACTAGTACACCTACATTGGATCCGCTCAAATTTAAGACAATTTTATAGACTCTCTCTCTCTCTCTCTCTCTCTCTCTCTCTCTCTCTCAGACAGGTTTAGAGACCGACACTCGCCTTCTATGCTATATATAACATAATGATTTAAGGTAAGTTATGCTGCATTGTAGCTAAATGCGGTCGGCTAGGTCCGAGAGGTACATCTCGCTCTCCAGACACCGACCTTATGCTGTAGTATTTCATTCCATTGGTGAGTAGCCAGTGACCGTTGGAGGGTAGATAAGAGGAAAGGTGGAGCACATCTGTATGACAAGTGTGCGAATGGCGTCGGTAGTCGTGAAATAAACTCCGGTTGGTCGTTAGCTATAAAAAAAGATATTACATTATCTTTAGTGTACTTAGGACATTACAAGGAACTAAGAACATACTCCAGTGCTGACGTGCAAGAAATAATCGTTTCGTGCCGCAGTAGGATAAAACTACAGATCATATCGTGAAGTTGTCCTACTCTGAAATGCACGTGTCCTACAAACTACCGCTCCGTTCTTACAATTTAACAGATTGATGTAATATAGATAGAGCTGTTAAGCCAGTCTTAATGCGTCCATCTTAATCGAAAGGGAAAGCAAATATAGCTTACTATGTGTATGTGTATTCTCTGCGCAGTGCGCATGCAATGTTAGATAGATATAGATAGTAATGTACTTCTCATCGTCCTGCTCTATTCACCAACACGGACGCTTTTTTTTTTTGTTGACGCGGGGAAACGCTTTACGCGCCTTCACCGGCCCTGGGTGGGGTCCAGTGGTGTGTAGGACTCGCGGCACATGATAGTGCCGAATACCCACAAAAACCAACGCAAGTGCCACCAGTGCCGCCCTTGGTGAGGTGCCCCGGAACAACAATCATCAGAGCACCTCGACGGCTAGTCAGCCCCCTAAGGGACCAACTCCACCTCCACAGATGGGGTTGCCCAGCACTACAGGACAACCCCACCGACTTTCGGACAGTGCAATGGGGTGAGGTTCCCATCCTCACCCCCTGCCCCGTGCGCAAAAGCGCCACCACCTGTTGCTCGTAGGTCCCCTCTTCTTATAAGAGGGGTACCGCGAGCGATTTCTCCTCCTAATCTTTAAGCCCCCTCTTCTTATAAGAGGGGTGCAAAGATCCCCCTCGGTTCAATTGGCTTCGCCTGGGTTCACCCCAGGCTACTAAGCCCCACCGCCACGACAAGGCTTGAACCATGGTGGGGGACCTAGGACGACCTAAGCCATAGCTTCATTACTCTATCTATATTATATCCTTCGTGACAGAACGTTGCTAAAATATTATAAAAGAAAAGAAATGTATGCGGCACAATATTTTAAAGTATTAAAAATCATTTTGTGTGGTCAAGAAATTATAAAAACACATATCCAACAAATTGTATAGCAATCAAAAGGATGCCAGTGTTATTATTCCTAGTTAAATTAAACATTCTTGCAATGACCATAATGCGTTCGGTAAAAGTAGAGATGTTTAGGCATTCCGCCTCTACCTACACACAATTCTTAAGGTGTTAATAAGATTTAACATGATGCAGACAAGTGAAGGAAGTCTCAACATCTAATAAGTAAAATATTGAAAATGTTTTAAAAAAATACGCCTAGGGCTCACAAATACGAGAAGCAATATTATTCATTTCATAGATTCATGTATAAAAATGTAAAAAATGGAACGTTCCACGTTCTCTATTCTCTAAATAACTCACAAGGTTTACTGCAGGGTATGTCGCAACAATAATGGATTGGACATATTGTTTCAGTCAACAAAAGGATATTGTTCTCGACCTCATTAGTATTGATAATTGTATACTTGTAAATTGTAGTAAGAAAATCGAAATATGTTTTATAGAAGCATATACATTATAGAACTGTTGAAAAAATCATATCCATTATAAAATAAGCGTTTACTAGTACATTTATTGCCTAGTCTAACGTCAAAACTGATGTAAGTAGGAATTGAGCTATGAGAAAATAATTGGATTTTGCTTGTTGTGCTATGTACGAAATAGATATGATACCATGGTTCAAGCCTTGTCGTGGTGATGGGGTTCAGTAGCCAGGGGTGAATCGACACCTTGGGTGAAGCCAATTGCACCGATGAGGGGGCTGCTCTTTGTACCCGTCTTATAGGAAGAGGGGATCAAGAGCAGGGGGAGCAGTCGCACTTTGTTCGTTGTTCCGGGGCACCTCACTGAAGACGGCACTGACGGCAATCGCGTTGGCTTTTGTGGGTACTTATCTTGACGCCCACCCCCCCAGGGCCAGTGACTATGCGTAAATGCGTTTCCTGGCGTCAACAAAAAAGAAAATAGACAGGTAGGTTAGGTATGTTATATTAGGAATGACCAATAATACACAAAAACTAAAATTAATGACTGCATAATAGATACAATGTGCAGATTTAACTTTTATTTTATAATATTGGCAGCTACTACTATTGTAATAGTTACTTGGGTAAAAACACGTCGCGCGTTCAAGTGTCATTTCCACTGTTTTTACAACAAACAAGCGCGAGTTCAATTCCTCAACATGCTCGTCGACGACGTTGACTACTTAAAATCCAAGAAACAACTTCATTTCACCCATTCAAATTGTCAGCTGATCAGACAGCTTCACATGACTTCTATAGAAAAAGTTATTTTTGAGTAAATAATATTTTCAGTGATGAACATAGTCACAAGTAAATCCTTATAAATTCGTGATTCAGATAACAGGTGACCGTGCAGAACCGGATCAGACTATTAACTATAATAATAAGTGGTTTAATGAAACGACAAACGGTCTTTCCACACCCACAATACATTTTCAAAGACATATCTAAAGTTAACCCGCTGTATGAGAAAAAAAACATAAAATATTAGATCCTTTAATAAAAAATCCATTTTACAAAGTAGAAAACTTAAAATATCGCATTATTTAGGAGTTCGAGTTTCGCCGTGGCGGTAGCGGTCCGAAAACGACTCGAGGGGTGAATGATGTGTATGGCGGTCGTGTTGCAAAGGAAAACACAGTTCGTTTTTGGTTCCAATGTTTCGACCTGCAGAACAAGCCCCGTGGATGGCCTGAGACCCAAGTTGATAATGGAGAATTGAAGGCTATTGTGGAAGCGGATCCATCGCAAACCACGTCCGAGTTAACTGTTGGCTGCGATGTTAGTGATAAAGCTGTTATAATTCACTTGAAGCAAATTGGGAAGAGTAAAAAGCTTGAAAGGAAGCTACCTCACGAATTGACTGGAGCAAACCGACAAACGCGCGTCGACTGCTGCGTTACATTACTAAACCATAGTGAACATTACATACCAATAACAAATTACATTAACACAACAATAATGAAGGTATTTTAAACCGAATCATTACATGTGATGAAAATTATATTCCTTACGATAATCGGAAGCGCTCAGCGCAATGGTTGGATCCTGGTCAGCCAGCCAAATCCTGCCCCAAGCGAAAATGAACCTCAAAAAAGTTAGTTGTAAGCATTCGGTGGACTAGTGCTGGTAATGTTCATTACAATTTCCTCAAGTCTGGCCAGGCAGGCTGATGTCTATTGTCAGCATTAGCAAACCATTCACGTTTTCACGACAACGCTAGAATACACACTGCGCAGCAGACGGCTACCAAGTTAGAAGAGTTTAAATTGGAAAGTCTAAGACAATTTCCGTACTCCCCGGACATTGTTCCAACAGATTACCACTTTATTGGAAACTTCGATATCTTCTTGCAAGGGAAAAAATTCAACTCCGATGGGACAGTCCAAATCGCCTTCAACGATTTTACTGATTCCCGTCCGAGGTTTTTTAGTAAAGGGATCAATGAACAACCTATGAGATGGCAAAAATGCATAGGAAACAATGGTCCATACTTTGATTAATTAAAAATGTTATGTTACAATATATTCGACTTTTTATTCCTCCCATACGAAACGCCAATTCCATATGTAAGGACCTAATATATGATCCCCACTTTACACTTAGGGGAGGCAAATACAATTTTTATTATTTTTTGTTTATATTTATGTCGACGTTATTTAAATGTATATTTTAGCTATATCCAACCGATATATTTTATCCCTCGCCAATTAAAATATTTCTGGAGTTTCTATAGTTAGCAGACGATCAAGATCCTTTCTGTTAACATTTATTGGCCCCACAATGACTTCGATTGAACATGTTGCGCCCGAGACTTTGTATTTAGGCACCTTTCTACGCTTACCATACTTTTTGTCGTTGGGCGAATTATATCGTCTCTAAAAGCAAAATATAAAGCGGTGTGCATGCATCGGGGCGATAAAATTTAAATAAAGTTACCGCCAAATATATTAAGTGTATTAGAATGCAAAATTAATGAATAAGTGGCGGCAAACGTGACCTTTGAGGTGAAGAAAGTTCTGGAATGTTTATATTATCAATTTATTTGTATAATGTGAACGTAACAATTGTACCTATATTTTATTGTATTCATTATATACTGTATAGTTTAAGGAAAGATTTTTATAGGAGCACAAGCGATATATGAGGTAGATACCAAATATGTTTTATTTATTTTAGTGGACAGAATTTTTAATTTAGGTTTATCTTTGTGTCCAAGAACATATACCAGTGACTAGGCAGTGTGGTTTTATTTTAACATTTATTTTCATGCTCTCATTCATTTATTGGTGTCTTAAGTTTACGCGAATGTTTAATTAATTAATTAGCCCGATGTTTCAGAAGCTTTATAGCAACCATGTCACGGGTGGACTGAGATGATAAATGCCCTGATGTTACAATTTTTTAAAGTTTTTAAAAGTACACGAAGAATTATAATTATAGTTGTTTAGATTAACGCAAATAGTACTTATTGTTTCTTGTTGTCTTAAGGTGTTATGTTTACTTTTTGATTTGATTATGTTTAATACTGGGTCTCAAGCGGTGGTCCTTCCAGGGATGATTCGTGAGGCTATTGTAGTTAAAAAACATCCAAATTTTAATAGTGAAGACGGCTGGGTTCTTCTCTCCCAGTAGTGCAGAACTCGCCGTCGATCACAGTCTTCAAGAAGCGTCTCAAGGAACATTGCCTCTCCTTAGCTGGCTCGTGATTCGCCATTGTTCACATTGCTAATTTTGTAATAATAGTTTTATATGCGATTTATATATTATAAGTGTACGCATGTATTTAAGTATGTATCATATAGATAGTTAAATATTTTATTATTGTTTAAATATTGTAGTTTAATGTTTATAGTATATTTAAATTTATGTAACAAATGCTACCTTCTTTATGTACACTGTTTCTCTGTCGTATTCTGGTTGTCTGGAAGATACAGCTTGTAGCGGTAAGACCGCCTCTTTGTACCTGTTTCTAGATTTCAAGTAAATTTTATTTTGGTACAACATAAAGAATTTTTATTATCATCATTATTATTATTATTAATATTACAGTTATTTTTTTTTATTTATGTAAATTTTCATTTTTTTCTATATTATGCACAATAAAGAATAATTCATTTACTCATTCATAATTTTTACATGTAAACTATATTTGATAAGCGCGTCTTTCTTTTCAAAGACCACCATCGACTACCATCGAAATATTCCTATGCAAAATAATAAAATTAAGTATTTTGCGGTCACCAGTCAATATTCTCATTGAACTGAAATAATAAATAAAAGAATAACAGTTGTAGTGATTTTCATAATAGGAGCAAACGAGCGATTGGAGCCTTTTTACAACTACCAACGACCGTATACGGGTGGTATAACCGCATTATGGATGGCACGCAGCGTTACACTCTTTTCTTCATCCCCTCCAATGGGTCAGGCTACAGTGTTGCTACGTTAAGAAATCCAAAAGACTAAATCATTTATTTTCATTGGCACGTTTAGGAAAGCAAACTCCTGATATTTCTTAGTAGATAAAACGGAGCCTTTTTAAGACCTCCGACTCCCATGTATATCCACATAGTTACTATGCCCTTGCGTTGCTCTCTTTCTCCCCGCGCTCCCCGTGGGCTACCGACTACTCACAAACGCGACACTGAAGACGTCACTTTACGTCATTATTATGTGAGCTATACTAATCTTAAGCTGATATCAGGCCAGATAATAAAAGTTAATTTAGCTAATCTTAAATATCTATTGGAATGCATCCTTCCTATCTGCAGGAAAGGAGGCCTATCCCACCATCAACCACAATTTCACCTAGACCATCGCCCGACGTGTATTACAGTAACCGATGAAACGGCACTGGATACTTCTCTCAGCATAGAGCAATCAACAATGAAATAGAGTACAGGCCAGAATTGGAAAAACAGGTCCGTGTAATAGTCCGTTTATCGAAAAAGTCTATACACCATGACGCTACTACAAGTACCAGAGTTACGCGGGTACAAACGTGGCATGATAATAGTGTGTAATAATGTAAAATAACAACATGTTTAGCTACACCTATTAAAGATATGAAAAAGTATATACACTTAAGTAAGTAAAGAAATTAAAGCTAATTTAAAAAGAAACATCATAAATATCCCTTTCACTACAAAAAGGGGTATTTATGTTCTTTCGCACAATCACCATATAAATTCTATAATTTATATGATTATTAGTCGTAGATACACGAACAAAATAAAAATAAATTAATGAAACATTCTGAAAAATCCACAAAAGTATTTAATATACTAATAATAACCAAAGTATGAAATCACAATTTACAACAGTAAAATTGATCAGCTCATTTAAGAGATAGAAGGGAACATTACATCGTGTCCAGCACCTCTCATAATATATGCATTCTCCAATTTATCATAGAAAAAAAAATTAATAGAACAACAAACGCGCCTGCTCACTTGTAACAAAAAACAAGGCTTCTACAGCGGGGTATCATTGCTTACCAAGAAGATTTTTGCCAAGATTTTAAATGTGGCCCGACTCTAAAAGCCTTGTTTTTTTTTCTTTTCAGTTAGCATTCGACTTTGTTGTTCATTTCATTATTATTTTATTTTATATTTTTAGTTTCTGTCAAATTACAACTACAATGTATATATTTTTTTGGAGTCGCCATGAAAGCTAAGAAGATTGAATTACATGAATTTGCGCCCAAATACTGCCAATTATTTTCATCTTTTATGGTACCTTGGCAGTCGCGTTATCAAGACTTCTCTAGATCTTACATCTAACGACACATGAAAAACCGGCAAACCGTTTAGGCTGTAGATGAGAACATAGTTATCTAAATACGTACGTACACATAAATACATAGATTAGTACGTACATAAAAACTATCGAAAAACGTTACGCTCCTTTGGACAAAGTCGAAAACATAACCGAACTCAATGATTTTTCACAATCAATAAATCAAGCAATCGCTATTTGGGACGATATATACGAGTCGTTTTTCCAAGCTTCTCGAATTCGCCAGCCAAGAGACAAAAGTCAAGGCCGCGTAACACTTACATAAATCCTGTTATGTCAGTCAGTTCACTATTTACAACCGGTACTATAAACTCCAGGTCATAATTTATTTTAAGATTCTCATTGCAAAACCTGTATGTCGGTTTTTCTCTATTGCGACAGTAGGAGGGTAATAAATCTAGAGCTTGTATGTATGTATGTGGATTTCTATGTTCCCTCCTACAGCCTGGACAGCTTCACGGATTTTCGCTTATGAAGTGTCGTTACTATCATCTTGAGTGCAATGTCAATTTTTGGGCGCAAATTCATGAAGTTGATTTTTTTTCTTCCTACCATAACACATTATGTATCAGAATATAGAAATGCAAACGACGACGTTTCGAAAAATAGATAACTTGTTATTCATATATTACGAAACGAAAAAATATAGAATAATAAAAAAAAAAAAAAACAAAAATCTCTACTGCTAAGTGAATAGAAAAAAAAACTGGACTAGTTTGTAGTCGTTTCTACAGTCGGAAAGTTAAAATAACTAACCAGCCTTGTTTTGTGTTTCTTTCCTTTCATTTACCAGTAGTTTTCATTGTTCTTTTAATATTTTTTCATATATTACATAAATGAGTTTTAGTGTGTCTTTGATATCTTAACGAATTATTTTATATGATTTCTAACGGATTAAAGCTTAATATTTTTGTGCTATACGACAGTTTTCATGGGAGGGCAAAAACTTGTGCAAGATTATGTATATAATAGACAATCGTGTTTGACATTGAATAAAATTCTTCATACATATAACATTACATTTCTCAATTATATTCTTGCCGGATATTTCGAGAAAGTTTTTACCTACTTCACATTGAATATTAAATTAAATAAAATATCAAACAAAATTACATTCATACAAATATTTCCCACAAAAATTTTGTGGTAGTCCACAAATACTATTTGTCGTCATTTACGCCAGCGTGCAGCGCCCCTATCAAACAAAGAGGTTACGTTTTTCCTCTCAATAATTACAATATACGTATGACACATTGTATGAAACCAAATTTAAAAAAATAAATACAGTGACCTAATAAATATAGTAATTTGTATCGATGCATTAGTATCAGTAACTACACTTGCTCTTAATATACATTACATACAATATTCAGGGATATCAAAGTTATAGCGGAATATAGAATCTATATAATTTTAATAATTACTACATGAAGATGGAGTTGTAAGAAGTTCAACAAGTAGGGTGGATGGGCTTGATATAGCACAGTTAAGTCTTTCTTATAGCATGGTTGGGCGGACGAGAAATCACAGCTATACTTCGACAGCGAATGACTATCCGCACTACTACCATGCAGATGCGTTTCTCTTTCCTCCTCCACAGCAATGGCCCAACGGCTACTCACAATTCGCACTAAACGCGACACCTAACATGTCACTTTACGGCAGTATCATATGAGCGAGAAGTATTTCCCCAGTCGTGCCGGACAATTCCACTGCAATACAGCATGTCACTACCTCTTATAAGTAAAGTTGGATGCGAGTAGCAGGGCAGTCAGTGTTCTTGGTGATCAATGAAAGATGCCTATGTTCGATTGGACCGACACAAGCGGATATCACTATATTAATATTTTAGACATAACCTTCCCTTTAAGCACTCGTATCAATAAACATTTTCCACTTACGACAAAACATGAAAGGTATGCTACCTGAGCGTGTTTGGTTATGCGCTGGTTATGTCGTCACCAATTGTGAGTTACCCGACTTGTTTGTCACGCGAAGACTTTCCACTTTTTTTTTAATTGACCCAAAAATTTATTGTTTCATGAAAAGTATGCGAAGTTTGTTCACGCATATGTATAATAGGTGTTAGGTGTTATGTCTCAAAAGACATGTAGGACGCCATTTTTCAACACGACAGTACTGACACAACCCAAGTATTGTTTACAGCGCGGCGGCCATCTCTGATGAGATTACCCAACAGCGCGGGAAATATCTGTCATACTGCATCGAGTGCACAAGTTTACGCCCTAACACGAATACACAATATATAATTATTAATTAATAGCTATTTACGTATATAATATTAGCCTGTTTCCTCTGAAGGGTAAATAAATATCCGCTATAACTAGTGAAGTTTAAATTCTACGAAATAATACATATTACAGGACCCAAATCTTTAAAATAGTTGTGATTGTTACAAAGCCAGACTTTATTTGTGTTACCTTGCTAATGTTCATTATTCCTTGGACTGACACAGGCTAATTGAATGTTCTTCAGCATCTTCAGATTTGATTATCTGTGGCTTGGCGCGTAATTCCCAAGTTCATATTATTATTTTTACGAAAGCTGTGTTACTGGATTGGACTTATACATAACAAAAAATAAACAAATAAAATTCATTCCTCGTCCCAGTCCCATGGTGATGCAACGCCAACTTTAACTGCCGCGCGCGATCTGTCCCTCTCGTTAGAGAGTGGAACGAGAAGATCCGGTCCCCTTGGCCAAGATAGTAATAGTTACTTTACCTATTCCTAAATAACTATCGGGATGCAACCTTCCCATCTGCGGGGGGGGGTCTGTCCCCCTATCGGCCACAATCTCACCTAGACCGACGCCCGACATATCTTATAGTTACCGATGAAGCTGCACTGGACACTTCCGTCAGCAAAGAGCAGTCAAAAAATAAATAAACTCGTACCTATATGTTCAATTGTTTTAAATCTGGAATTTTTGAGTTGAAGAACAAGCTGACGGTTGGGCGCATGGCCAGTAGCCATTGTCAATTTCGACAATTTGAAGGCGATAGTGGAAGCGGATTCGACTCAATCTAAGGTCGGGATTACTTTGACTTCAAAGATTGTGTCAAAAAAAAACATCAATGAAACATTTGCGCCAAATCGGATAGATAAATAAGATTCAGTTAGTGTAAGTCATAGTACAGCTTCTTACCGAAATGTAGAACAGCCACCGCAGACATTTATTGCTAGACGTTACAAATAATGATACAGAAGCTGACAATTATACAGTCACGACTGATCTTTTCTTTATCGTATAGGGGGACAACCGAGCAATCGGTGCCTTACAACGACTACCGACGCCTACGTACATCAACATAATTATGCCGACGCGTTGCCCACCTTTTAACACAACACCCCCCAAATGACTCACCGGCTACTCACAAACCGCACGAAACGTGTCACCTTACGGCGGTATCAAGTGAGCAGGAGGTACCTCACCGGTCGTGCCGGCCCAATTCCGTTTCATAGGAGCATGTAATGGCGTGCACAATGCATGGCACTACGTCCTCCTATGCAGCATGGCACTACCTCTTACATTGGTCAATCGCTCTCCCCCATTGCTTCTCGATACCTCGCGCTTTCATACTCCTCCACATACCATCGTAAAGCTACAAGAATTGGCTACAGACTTCAGAAGTTACCTACGATACTTCGGACAATGCCTCAACAGATTTCTACTTTTCCTAAATTTGACAGCTTTTATACATTCAATTTGATGGGTAAAGATCAGACACATGACCGACGGATCGACATGTTCTCGGACACATGCGGAATACGGACTCATGTAAGTTTTGTTTTTTTTTTTAACAAATCGTGTTAATTATAAAACAAATAAACTGGTGATTAAAACGGCATTTCTAGTAAAAGTAAAACTTACATAATGCATTAAATTATAATAAAAAGGGAAACTTGAAACAAGCACGTCGACTGTATATTTCATTATTTGCTTGTTTTACACTTTAGAATAGAATAGAAAAAACTTTATTTAATAAAAAAATAGAGTAGAAAAAACTTTATTTAATAAACTGAAGTACAGGGCTATACATTTTTTTTAAACATCAATTAAGTTGACAACATACAATCTCTACATACAACCAACTTATAACACATAATATACACCTTTGTGAAATAATCACACATACACAACAATAACGGCAATAGTTAGTTTGACTAACTTTCAGACGTTATTATCAACCTTGTTATTAGACGTTATTAACAACCTTTAAAAAGGAAACCACTCAGTTAATTATATGATTATGGTTACATTTATAGGTAACCACAGTCCTGGTATTATTATTTATTCGAAACACGTTTACTTTAAAAGAAGTCTGTAGTAGACTACGAAATAGAAATTATAATCTTACCGGGAATCATCCCAATAAGATCGTTAGATCTTACTATAGTTCTGTTGCTGAAATATGCAATAGTGTTCAGTTGCATGTACGTATGTAAGTCGGTATGTGGCTTAAAAATAGAGCGCCCGGGGATGCCTACAAGGATTCCAATTTACGATGGATAAAATAACCAATACGCGTTTTCGTGACCGCATCTCTTCTCACCAATCACATCCAAATATGTATTTGTATCCACATATTTGGATATGTTATTTTTTGTTGAAATTCAAAACATTTATATAATCGAGAACTAAATCGAAGAAAAAGAAAGAAACCCAATAGCTTGTCACAAATCTTAACGTACTAACTCTACCCTTTAGAAGCAAAACTTTTCACGCGTAGTGTGGGGACTATGAACCCCCATAAATTTATGTGTATACTCCGCCTTAACTGACTAAAACGACACTGACGCCCTTCGGTGTCAGTTTTCACGCGTAGTGTGGGGATTATGAACCCCCATAAATTTATGTGTATACTCCGCCTTAACTGACTAAAACGACACTGACGCCCTTCGGTGTCAGTTTTCACGCGTAGTGTGGGGACTATGAACCCCCATAAATTTATGTGTATACTCCGCCTTAACTGACTAAAACGACACTGACGCCCTTCGGTGTCAGTTTCATAGATGACCCCGGATCTTGGCTGCAAGGTCAACTGATCATAACACAGTGCTAATCTTTGGTTAAATATGCTTAATTTAAAATATCAGTGAGTGACAAACGTTGTACAGCTTACATAACTGGTAACTGCCTAAATTACTATTAATTACTATTAGAAACGTACCTATTTAAATGAATTTGTCGTGCTGCAAGAAAATATTTTATTTTTATTCCAGGAATTCTGAGGCAAGAAATCACTGAATAATCTACATTC